>APFE031711494.1:96897-149180 GCA_000404065.3 Pinus taeda
GTCACAAATATTTATCTTAGGGTTTATATTCCTTGGGTTTATAATATTTATCTCTTGGGTTTAATATTATTCCCTTGGGTTTATTATTACCTTGGTTTTATAATATTTATCTTAGGGTTTATATACCTTTGGTTTATAATATTAATCCTTTGGGTTTAATATTATTATGTTGTGTTTATATTATCAATCTATTGGGCTTTTAATCCCTTAGGTTTTTAGTATTAATCTCTTGGGTTTATAATATCAATCCCTTTAGAGTTTATATATCTTGCATTTATAATATTGATCCCTTGGGTTTATTATTCCCTTCAATTTATAATAGCAATCCCTTGGGTTTATATGGTTCATATTTCTAGGGTATAATATTATTCATAGGGTTTATAATATTAATCCTAGGGTCTAATATAAGTCCCTTGGGTTTTCCATCATGGTCATCCATGGTCAATGATGGTTGAATGCCACAATGTGCCAAATATAGTCTCAATATGAAAATCAACCATGACCAACCATGGTAAACCATGGCTCAATGTCAGATTGTGACAAACATAGTCTGAGTATGAAAATCAATAATGGTCTCATGGTCAACCATGTTTATTTTAGGGTTTATTTGTATCAATATGAAAATCAATCGTGGTCAACTATATTCCAAAATCGCATTGTGACAAATATTTAAGTTAGGGCTTATAATATTTATCTTAGGGTTTATATTTCTTGGGTTTATATTCCCTTTGGTTTATTATTCCCTTGGGTTTACAATATTTATCTTAGGTTTTATATACCTTGTTTTTTTAATATTAATCCCTTGGGTTTAATATTATTCCATTGGGTTTATAACACCTTTGGGTTCAATAATGGTCGATCATGGTCACATTTTGACAAACACTATCTCTTGGTCCAACGTCACATTGTCACAACAATGGTCATTAATGGTCAATCATGGTCCAACATAGCATTGTGACAAAGATTGTCTCAATATGGAAATCAACCATGGTCAACGATGGTCAACCATTGTCCAACATCACATTGTGACAAATGTTGTCTCAATATGAAAACCAATCATGGTCAATGATATTCCAATGTCGCATTATTACAAATATATGTCTTAGGGTTTATAATATTTATCTTAGGGTTTATAATCCTTGGGTTTATAATATTTATCCCTTGGGTTTAATATCATTTTCTTGGGTTTCTTACTCCCTTAGGTTTATAATATTTGTCTTAGAGTTTATATACCTTGGGCTTATAATATTAATCCCTTGGGTTTAATATTATTCCCTTGGGTTTATAATACCTTTGGGTTTATTATTCCCTTCGGTTTATAATATCAATCCCTTGGGTTTATTTGGTTCATATTCCTAGGGTATAATATTATTCATAGGGTTTATAATATTAATTCTAGGGTTTAATATAAATTTCTTTGGTTTATAATCATGGTCATCCATTGTCAATGATTGTCCAATGTCAGAATGTATCAAAGATTGTCTCAATATGAAAATCAACAATGGTGCAATGTCACATTGTGACAAACATCGTCTTAATATGAAAACCAACGATGGTAAATAATGGTCAAGCATGTTTATAATACTTATTTTAGGGTATCTTAGGGTTTTTACACCTTGGGTTTATGATATTTATCTCTTGGGTTTAATATTATTCCCTTGCAATGAGCCACTATAGATATTGGACATAGAGAGAGGTAGGGTTTGGAATTTACAGATATATCAAGAGTGAAATCAATAGATGGTTTGCAGATTTCACTACCTTTTTCCATGCAAGACAATGTGAGAAGGGATTGTTTGGAAAGCGTGATTTGTCGTGATCATTATCTTCGTGATTTGAATTGGTGCAATTTTTTTCACTGATCTTGATGTGTCTTGAAAGAGACTGGTGTTTAATAATTGTGTTCTCGTGGAGTGTTTAAAGTTGAATTTCCTATCAAGCACATTTAAATTCTTATTTTAATTTTATTAAATGTTTATTTCATAATTATTTCATAATTACTTCATTATTATTTATTAAATTATTATTAATATGATTTATTATTATCTTCATTTATTTATGATTTTATTATTTAATAATAGTAATAATATAATATATTTAAATTAGATATGGTTCTTATATTTATATTAATATTATTGATAATAACATTAATTTTTAATATTATTGATAATGGATATATGTGTTTGATATGGACCTATCAATGTTTATAAACCATATTTATTAATGTGATTGTGCTAGTTTTAGGTACGTTGCTTAATGAAAGTGAAGATATCACAAATCTTCATGTTATGAATGCATTCTTCTAACGTTATATTGTTCTACTATTGTCTAAATTTTATTCATAAAATTTAAGAAACTTACAAAACAATGAATGGAAAAATGTCAATTTTATTTATATTGATTTTGATCATTAATGTTGTTTTAATTTTAGTTTTTACAGTTTGATTGTGTTTAATGGCCAAAAATGTATTTCTTTGAAAGAAGAACACATTTTTTTCCATATGTATTTTCAATTTTTTTCGATGTGGGTCTACTCAAGAGTATCTCATTGGATGTGGAATTTAATTCCGCATCCAATGGCTATCTACACTTGAAATTCGAGTAAATCTATAAAGAGATAAGTTGAAAGTACAATTAGAAAAAAATATTTGTTTTTCTTTAAAATTTTATAACTCATGATTTTAAATTTTAACTATTACTTTACTATTTTTCTTAGGAGAACCATTTTAGACCTCAAAATTCCTCTAATGAGTATTTTGTATGGGTTTTTAGTATATTCTTAGACAATTTTACTATTTGAAAAACATTAAACCTAGGAAGTTTCTGCAAAACAAAGTATAACCTTGTTGCTTTTTTACTATTCATTTTCATATGAGGAGTAGATTGTTCAATAGTGATGACAAGGAATTTAGTGGAATATATAGGCAATTTATAAGTTAGATGGTCTAAATGCAAAATTTTGTTAATGTGAATAGCTCATATACCAACCATGGGAAAATTCTCGAAGTGAGAAAGATGTCAAAAGTTGAGAGAGATTAACCAACACCTTCAAAAAAGAAGAGCTAGGGATGAAAGTACAACAATTGGTAGAAAAAGTGAAGTGGTGAAATAAAAAATGGAAAACCATACTAAATTTTCATTAATTCTATGGGGAAGGTATAAAAGTGTAGAATGAAATTTATAGGAAGTGGGAAATCCATTTTTAGGGAAATAAACCATATGAAAGAAGAGAATGGCTAAGGTAAGGAAACATTATAAACCAAATAGAACAAACTTAAAGAAATTGTCAAAAAATTTAAGAGGAGATAGAATCCTTCCATCTTTACATGGAATGCACAAACCTTGATTGAGATAAGCATGGGAAGATCATATCAAAAATACCTCACTCATTCTAAAATAATAGAGGATATTCTTGGTAATTTTGAATTACACACCAAGCGGATATGTTTAATATTCTTGGAAATGATTGCATATAATGGTGGATGACTCGGCAAAGAAGGTAAAGGAATTATAAATTCCATAATGGCTATGGTAATACATTATGTAGGATGGATTACTCATTTAATTTAGGTTGAAAAAAGAGTCTTTGGGTATTTTTGAATTAGGCATCAAATGGATATGTTTAATTTCATTACAAACAATGACATAAAATGGTGGCTGAATTGGTAAAGAAGGCCAGGGAATTATAAATCCCATAAAATCTATGGTAAGGTATTGTATAGGATGGATTCTCTAAGAGAAAGAATCTTTAGGTAGTTCTGAATTATGCATCAAATGCATATATTTAATTTCGCTACAAGCAATGACATAAAATGGTGGCTGAATTGGTAAAGAAGGCCAAGGAATTATAAATCCCATAAAATTTATGGTAAGGTATTGTCTAGGATGGATTCTTTAAGAGAAAATATTAGATATAATATGGCTTATATCTTTCAATGATGAGAAAATTTTCGATGCAATGTTCCTCCATTTTTTTCATACCATCTTATTGATAGCAGGCCCCTCTATTTGCCTACTATAATTGCCCAAGATTCTTCCAATCAATTTATTTTTTCCTTAAAAAAACCCACAATTGAAAGGGATAGTGTATCCCAATGTGCCCTCACATGCTTTTTACTCTCAATGGTGGGATTTCTGTTCTTGGGTTAATGTTGGTGTGATTCTCCTTTCCATTCAATCCTTCACTCCCTTAACTTTCTTGTAATAATAATAATAATAATAATAAAATAAACTCCCTATAAACTTCACTAGAGTGTGTATATACAATTTCCACCTGACTTATTAGTAAACGTTAGATGTGACAGACCCCAGTAGAGTTGGTCAAGAGTTGAGGTTATCTCCTATCACGCGCTGTCAATGATCCTAGGCTTGACCTTTGACTAAGGGTCTGCTCGTCCCTTAATCCTAGGACGCCCAAGAACATGTCGGAATTCCCTAGCATATCATAGAACTCCCCTAGCATGTAATGGCATGCCCTGTAGTCCCTAGCATGCCCTGGAACATCTTGGCATAATATTGCATTGACATACATTATCACTTGGCACACATTGGAACTTGGCATGTATTGGAATATATTATTAGTGTATCTAACATGCACCTTTTCAAAAAGATAAATTCTTAACTTATTAACCCTCTTATGTGTTCATTTCCTTTCATTTTAGCTTGGTAATTCCTTTTGTTGCCTTGAAACTCCTTGATGCATACTATCATACTCTGGCACCTTGCACATTCTAGCATGTCTTAGCACCTGACATGTCTTGGCATGACTTGACACTATTTGGAACATGTTAGCATACCTCGGAACTACGTATGACACTCTAGCACTTATTGACATGCCCTGATATTTCCTGGCAGGCCTTAACCATTCTTAACATACCTTGTCACTCCCTCCTTGGCATGGCAACTAGCACTCATTGACACTCCCTGACACACGCTCATTTTCATTCACTTCCACGCATTTTGACCTAGTGCTCCCTTGTGTTGTACTAGTACTCCCTAGTGCTCCTCAGCATCCATTGGAACTCTCTAGCACACCTTTGTACTCTTCGACATGCTATGCCACTTCATATCATGCATCACACTCCCTAACATGCATTGGCACTTAGCATGTGTTGGCACTTGACAAGTCTTATCACGTTTGGCATGCATTGAGATGACTTGGTATACTTTGGTATGGTTTAATATTAAAGTTATTTGAGATCAATTATTGGAAAGTAGATGAAAAGAAACAGAGGAATATTTGGCACTTAGAATGCACTCACACTTGGCACTTGTCACCTATTGTCACCTAGTGTTGGTGTGCCTAGCATGCCTCTCATGGAGAAGGTAAATTGATGACTTATTAACCCTATTATGTGTTCATTTCCTTGTAGTTTAACTTTTTCCTCTATCTTGTTGCCTTAACAGTCCCTGACATGCATTTTCACACCCTTTCACATCTTAGCAGGCCTTAACACTTGGCACATATTATCTTCTTTGACATGCCTTCGTACTATCTAGCACATGTTAGCATGCCCTAGCATTTCCTAACACACCTTGGCAACCATGCCCTCATAGCTAGTATTACATTTTTGCACGACTTGGGAACCTTACATTCCCTAGAGCACCTTGGAACTCCCTAGTTGTCATGCCCTCATAGATAGCCTTACTTTTGTTTCCACATGGGAACCCAACCAATTCATTAGCAAAACAATATTGTGCCAACCCAAAATGTCCTTTTTCTTAAATTGCTTTGTCCATGCCTTATCAAAACCATAGTCTTGCCTCCTACAAGTCCTATTATGAACTTCTCCTGAAACACTTCATCCTTGGGACACCTTTAATTCACTGACACTCCTTGGCACACACTCTTATTCATTCATTTCCAAGCATTTTGACCTAGTTCTCCCTTATGTTCCCCTGACACTCCCTAACACTCCTCAACATCCATTGACACTTTTTGCCATGTTTTAACCCATCTTTTCATTCGTTGGCATGCCTTGGCACTCTTTATCTATCATGCCCTCACAACTACCCTTACTTTTTTTAAGACTTGGGAACCCAACCAAGTCTTGCCTCGACTACAACAACTTGACCAAGTTATAGTTCCTACATATAGACTATGCCTTGTTCACCTAAGAACTACCTGTAACACATCTTAGGTTACTCATGTCCAATCTCAACTCATCCCGCTTAACAAATTACCAAGTCAAGGCTCGTGTCCAACCATGGCCATAAAAAAACTAAGCAACACAATTTACATCGTGACATGCCATAACACCTAGAATGTCTAACAATCCCTTAGCCCTATGTGGCACATGTTAGCATCCCCTCCAATTCTTGGCATGCTTTGCACTCCCTACCACACCCTAGCACTCCCTAACATGCCTTGGAAATCTAGCATGCCTTAGCACTTCCTAGCATATAACCTTGTCACTCCCTCCTTAGAACACTTGGAACTTGTTGACACTCCCTATCACGCACTCTTATTTCTTCATTTCCATGCATTTTGAACTAGTTCTCCCTAGTGTTTCTGTGGCACTCCCTAACATTCATTGGCACACATTGGCACACCCTAGCACCTAGCACATCATGGAATGTTTTCCTATCACTCTAGCATTCCTTGGTAGTACCTAACATATCTTGTCACTCCCTCCTTATGAAACCTAGACCTCACTAACACTCATTGTCACACACTCCTATTCATTCATTTTAGAACCCTTGGCACTATGTGGCACATGTTAGAACCCTCTACATTCCTTGGTATGCTTTGGTACTCCCTAGCACTCCCTAGCACTCTATGACATGCCCTAGCAATCTAGATTGCCTTGGAACTCCCTAGCATATAACCTTGTCACTCCCTCCTTAACACACCCAAAACTCACTGAAACTCCCTATCACACACTCTTATTCATTCATTTCCATGCATTTTTAGCTAGTTCTCCATTTTGTTTCGTTGGCACTCCCTAACACTCCCTAACACCTAGAACATCTTAGCATGTCTCCCTTGCACTCTAGCATACCTTGTCACTCACTCCTTAACACACCTAGAACTCACTGACACTCCCTATCACATACTCATATTCATTCATTTCCATGCATTTGAAACTAATGATCCCTTGTGTTTTTGTGGCACTCCCTAACATTCCATGGCATGCATTGGCACACCCTAGCACTTGGAACATCTTGGCATATCGTTTCTATGGCCTCTAGCATGCCTTAGCATTGAAAATAATATCTTGCCACTCCCTTAAAACACCTCGAACGCACTGAAACTTCCTGTCACAAAATATTATTCATTCATTTCCATGCATTATTTTATCCTTGTGGTCTCTTGTGTTTCCATGGTACTCTGTAACAGTTCCTAGCATGCTTTGGCACACCTTGTTACATGTCACATCTTGGTTGGAGGCTTCCCCTACACTCTAGCATGCCTTAACATTGTCTATCATACCATGTCACTCCCTCCTTAACACACCAGGAACTCACTACACTCCCTATCACACACTCTTATTCATTCGTTTCCATGCATTTTGACCTAGTTCTCCCTTGTGTTTCCCTAGCACTCACTAACACTCCCTAGCACACATTAGCACACCTTGGAACTTGGTACATCTTAGCATGCTTCCCTAGCACTATAGCATGCCTTGGAACTGCCTAGCATACCTTGTCACTCCCTCCTTATAACACCTAGAACTTGCTAACGCTCCCTATCAGACACTCTTATTCATTCATTTCCATGCAATTGAAACTAGTGTTCCCTTATGTTTCCTGGCACTCCCTAACACTCCCTAGAATGTGTTTGCGCCACACCCTAACACCTGGCACATCTTGGCATGCCTTAGCACTTGGCATGACTTGGCATGAAAATGGGAACAAGGAAGAGAGTCAAGACCCTGGGTTTAGGAAGAAGGGGCCAACAAGGCTCCGTTGTAGTCTAGAACAACGCCGACATTTTCACCTTACCTGGAGAGGGTAAGGAGTCTAACCCAGGGCGTCCTGTGACTGAAGTGTGATGGGGTAGAATGAGGCACGAAGGGAACTACAACCCACAACCAATCTTAACTCATAAAAATCAAGCACCTATTGTAATCCAACCATGCTATTCTATTCACATTACCTTAGGAAATCATACAACATATAGACATATATTTCAAAATTTTAAAGAACCAGTATAGAACTAAACAATACATCATAGGTTCAAACTGTCTCTTTCATTATGCTTCATATAAAGAAATACATAAATAAGTACAGAAGGCTCGAAGCTTGATCATCAACAACAAGAATGAGCCAACACATGTATCAAAAACCAACAGAGCAAGGGTGTACCTGCCCTCCGCAACCCAGGAAGTCTGCATTGATTCCCATCTCGCTTGGTTCATCAATAGCTAGTAATCACCAACCCTTTCCTGTCCTTTCTTCTGTCCTTTATCCTTTGCTTCTCGAATGACTTTGTCTTTGGTTTCCTTTTCTCTCTACTTGCTCATCTGCTCTTGTTCTCCCCCACCACCTTTTCATAACAACCAAACCACTCTTGGTTCTTGTTCCCCCCCTTGGTTGTTAGCTCTGCAACTCAATCGGTCGTCCCCGCCACTTATTCTTGTCTTGTCTTCCCGCAAAAAATCAAAACGAAGGCCCCAACAAAATACCTAACATGCATTGGAACTATCTAGCATGTGTTAGCACTTCTTGGCATTTCCTGGCACATGTTGGCACTCCCTAGTTGTCATGCCCTTATAGATTGTCTTGCCTTTTTTGTGACTTGGGAAACCAACCAAGTCATTGAAAAAATAATGTTGTGCCTAGCCCTAACACTCCCCAACACTCCTTGGCATGCATTCACATTTTCTATCATGTGTTAGCACACCTTTTCATTCCTTAGCATGTCTGGAACTCCTTATCTATCATGCCTCACAACTACCCTTAAAGTTTTTGCAACATGGGAACCCAACCAAATCCTTCCTCAACTATAACACCAACTTGCAGACTATAACAACAACTTGACCAACTTACAACTACTACAACTAGACTATGCCTTTTTCAACTAAGAACTTCCTATAACTCATCTTAGGCTACTCATGTTTAATATCAACTCATACAACTTAACAAGTTACGAATACAAGACTCACATCCAACTGTGGTCGTAAAACCACCAAGCAACAAAGTTTACATCTTGACATTCCATAACACCTAGCATGCCTAACAATCCATTGACACTATGTAGCACATGTTAGCATCCCTTGCATTTCTTGGCAGGCTTTGGCACTCCCTAGCACATCCTAGCAGTCCCTGACACTTAGCAGACCTATTATGTCCAATGTGTACTATTTTTATTGTGTTCACTTAAGCACTCTATTCTAACTCTTAATGCTTTGGCTATAAGTTTTAATCTGAGTTGATTTATGGTGTTTCATAATTTTTTTCATAGAAGTGTGTCATCTTGATGGTTTGGGTATATTCTTCGTGATTTGAGTAGGTGGTATACATTGAACTTATTGTACCCCTTATTTCCTTTAGTCAAAATTTATCCCATGTCTCTCTTAACAACACATGTGAAGGCCTTCTAAGCTATGGCTAGCTTCTAATAGGATATTTTTAAGCTCTAAGTGAACTTCCTAAAAAATAATAGGCTACCCATAACTATTTAATTTTATCGATAACATTATTTACAGATTTAAGCATATTTTTCACCTCCTTAAAGATTGATAGATATTTCCCTTATGGGTAAAACTCATATCCATTTTCCCTACTTATATGAACATACTTACATATATTGGAGAGGCGTCATATAGTTTTTATTGATGCCCTAATTAGACTAGTATTATTACTTATCTTCAACATCATTATATATAACTTCTATGTGAGATGACCTCCTTTTGCTCAAATAAAAAAAAACTTAATGCAAACCTAAGCGACCATAGCAATTGATTTATAAGATTTTACTACCTATTAAAATCTAATTTGACGGCTACTCTAAAATCTAAATGGACCCATTAAAATTTATTTTCTCACCGCTATTCTCCCTTGCTAGGTTTGGGGCTCTCTTTGCTCTTTCTCTGCTCATAATCTTTATGATTTCACAACAGATTTTGTACCCTTCTATGATATTCAATTCTTCGTTGCCTTATCGATTCGACTAGAGTTTTCACATGTATTTATTATATCAGATTTGGGTTCGCTCTTTTTCGAGCTTTAATTGTGATATTCTTCTCCTAATTTGGATTTAGAGGTTTTCGATGTAATTTAGAGCAGAAAACATGTCGTTTGCATATGAAGATAAAATTACAACCTTCGAGAACTCCAAGCTGTATGGATACATTTGAAAGGTTAGATCATTGTCCCCTTACAAATTGATTTTGCACTTGTCAATGGTGCAATGTTAACATCAAATCTTAGATTAGAGAGCAAGTGGCAATGTTGGCCATTCATTTCCAAGCATGAAAACTCACTATATGTTTGAAAATTGAAGTGCTTGAGTTTATTTATGCTTAGTGTTAGATGAAAAGATATGTGCAAGGAAACCAGATAAAAACTTCATTTATGCCAAATTCAAATGATAATCCTCGAGAAAAACTATTAGCATGACCTAAGTTCAAAAATTTGAGCAAACACAATAAATCCTTATATCAAAGAAAAATATGGTAAGCCAATTTGGAATCGACCCCTTTTAAATGGATGACATGTAGATAATATCATACAAACAACAAATCAATCTAGTGATTATGCCATCTCTTATGGTCAACCTACAAAACGAAATCTGTTTGTAGCAAAAGATGAAGAAATTAGCTCATTGAAATAGGAAAATGGAAACTTAGTTCTAAAGGTAAAGATACATAAGTCCTAGGTTGCAAGTAAATAGAAGTTAGAGGAAAAACTCAAAGAAACGATTGGAAAAGAAAAGAAAAGGCCCTAAATACTTCCACTGGGCATTGAGTCTTGTCTTGGCCCTCAAGAAAAAGCCCTTTTACTTTGTATTTATGAAGTTTCTACACATTCCCTGGTGAATGCTTGGAAAACATCACTTTAGGAAGCCGGATTGTATAGAAATCAAAGAGAGGCTAGACTAGTATTACATCTAGCGTAAGTAATGCAACTAAAAAAATTTAAAATTTCTAAGCTCAAATGTGAAGTAAAGAATCAAATTCTAAAAATAGTCAACCCCAATAATCAAAATTTAGCTTAAATATTTTCACAATGAAACAACATAGGAATACTCCATATCTTAATTGCATTTTTTGATGTTGCACTAGCTCCTTCCTTCAATGTAATGTGCATGTCCAAAATCCTTTCTAACTTGGGACTAAATGCTTAAGAGACAGGAAATATTCCATACCAATAGTGAGAAAATGAGAGTTTTATTCCATTTCCAACCATGTACAAATGAGAGGCGGGCCATCCTATTATAGGAAGAGAGTCCTCCTAAGCCATCATTACAAAACCATGTTCCCTCATGAAATGGTGTGCTCAATACAAGCGATAAATAACTGACTCCCCACTAACTTCCTCACATGTGTGGACCTCTCTTAGATGTTAGGTGGTGCATTCCAACCCTTTCCCATGCTTGAGGGTCAAAATAGTCATACACAAGAGTGTCTTACTCCCTTTGACCAACAAACCCTTTTTTTTTTAAACGTTTAAAATTGAATTTGTTCTTACCTATTTGATGATAGAATTTAATGAATATAAAGATATTTGGGAAACCCTAACCCCAATTTGAAAGCCCCTCCTACTTCAAATGACCCCCAATTCATCATTTTTGGTGTAAACCTAGAACCATGAAACATAGAGGAAATGTTTCAACAGCATAATGTGATAAATGAGGGCTTGCTAAAGGCACCACAAACTACTGGCAAGCATACTCTACTCATTCAAACACCTCAATGCACAAGAAGAACCAAAAAAATATTCTATGAGGGAAATTAAGGACTTTCATACTCACTTCTTAGAAAAAAAAGAGAGGCGAGCATGGGAAAGCTATCCACAGAAGAAATAACATTTGTCAAAAGAATATTAGGAATAAGAGTTCAAAGGTTACATTTATGACCATAGGTACTTGATAACTCATGAAACAAAGATAATTACCTTGTATGAGTTGTATTGGATGAATAAAATATTCACTGTCGAGGTGGTGGTGGAGAAAGGTAGGCAACGTCAATTTGTTTTGCATAAATTGAGTGTGATGGAGAAACCATTTGACATTTTTTGAGAATATTTCAACACCAAGATTACAATGCACAATGATACAAAAAAAAAAAAAACAATAAACTAGAGGAAAATGATCAAGTCCTAAATTCCAAAGGGACTCCATTGAATCCCATTATCATCAATGAGAAACGAAAAGTCGAAAGATCAGCAACCATGAAAAACATGGAGACTATTGAAATATGTAACTCATGTGTAGTGGCACCATGCATGTATGAGAGAAATTGACCATTGCATTAATCGAGAACCAAGGGTTTGAGGATTAGGTTCAATTTTTAGATTAGATAAGAAGGAATTTTCTTTGCATCCACAATCATTGGCTACAATGTGGACTTGTTGAAATTCCTACTAGACACTGTAAATTGTGTTATGCATGGAAAGAAGAGTTGTTTATCTAGTGAGAGAGATTACTAGACTACATATTTTCTCCAGTTTCCATGTGGATATTGAGTCAGGTAGAGATATTGACCGCTGGTTCTCCTCCACCCATTACTATGCTATTGAAACATGAAGTCATAAAATACTATATTATTCATGGTTATGGCTTCATAGAGATTGCAACGATGAAGGACACAAGAATTTGGGGTTTATATATAGCTATTATTATATAAAAAATCAAAGAAGGTTGTGTCATAGTTCATAGGAGAGTTATCATTTTGTTTGATAGGTTAAATTTATGTGTTGATTGAGGAAGACCATTGACACTTGCATTAGTTCAAGACAATGTGCATGCATTAAGATCCATGTGCAAGTTTATTTACCAAGAGAAAGAGTAGTGAACAAAGGGGTTAGGTTGTTGGAGTATGTCATGGAGCACATGGCTATATGCAATCTCCAAACCACATTGTGAGTATGTTGTGCAACATAGCCATTGTGTTGGATGTTGACATTGTGTGCCCATAGAAAACAATGCCCACAAAGGTTCAACTTTGAAAGTAGAAGAAGTGCATCACCATTTTTTTCACCAAGGTGAGCATTATCATTGTGGAGGTTTTCAAAGGCAAGTTCGAGAAGCCCAAGCGGGTTTTCAATTTCATAGATTGAAATTTGTTTCAAGTTTGAATTGTGTCAAGGTAGTGGTAAAAGCTCATGGTAGTGACATGGATTTCAGAGGCCAAATGATGAGGAAATGTAAGGAATGGTTGATATTTGTGTGAATTATAAGGGATAAATCAAAAGTGAAATTTATGAAGAATTCCATGTCAGATAATAAATGCACAACATACAACAAAAGTGTAAATTTTAATCTCTTTCATGGCATATGAATCTTATGCTTGGTGATAGTTTTGATGACATGTTTTGGAAGTGCAAACAACATGAATACATACTTAAGTGATAAAATCCCATGCCTTAATTTCATATAATAAATTTTCTCAGTGGTAAATCTTTTAGTGGATTTGGCCTCATAATTTCATGAATGATCCCATGGATTACATCAATATGTTTGGTGATAATTTGGAATATGTGTTTTCGAAGATTACATGCATATGTGATAAAATCCCAAATCACATCCAACAAATTTCCTCAATGGTGACTTCTTTAATGGCTTTGGTCTCATAATTTCATTAGTGGTCCCATGGATTAAGTAACTAATCTTTTTGGTATCTCATTTATATGGTACGGGAACATATTGTTCATAGGAAATTGATTACAATAGAGGTTGTCACACTTAATTATAAGAATAAATTAGATTTAAATGTTACCTTTAAGGGAGTTTATTTGAATGATTTGTGTGGATACCGTATCTTTATAATTTTGAAGTTTTTAAACTAAGAACTCTTATTCAATTTTTCTACCTCAAAAGGATATAGAATTATTTTGTTAGAATTTTCCACATTAACAATTGATGGGTGAAATAATAAATATTGAAGACAAATATTGAATAGAGATGTTTAAGAAGCAAAGGTCAAAGACATAGTTGAAGAGACTAAGCATGAGGAGGAAGACAATATTACTATCATGTGTCTTACTTTTTTTCATTGATGACATGTCGTCTTATGTAGCAATATTATGTGATGTAAAATAATTCCTAATATTGCATGCTAGTTGAAAAAGAGTTCCCGGTGAACTCTTTGTTGAATGGTGCACCATAAATCCTCATTTCATTAATAAATATAAAGAACTGAATATTGAAATAAATACATTTGATAATCTATTATTCTAAATAACTCATAAACACCATAGTTAGTTCCCTAGATTTCTTATTAGACTACATCCAAGAGGATTTTAAGACATTAATTTAAGAAGAAATACCATTTATTCTCAACGTAACCTTTTTTCTATTTATTATTTATTTTAATGAATATTTATTATATCTCTACCAACATAGCATAAGTCAATCGATGGCATTACCAAACTGCATTCAAAACTTAATTTTGGTTTTGGAGGTATCATTCAAATCTTAATTTTGGTTTTGAAATTCCAACGCTGTAGTTTGTCCTCCATCATAATTTGTCTGTTTGTAAGTGTTGGTAGGCAATTAGTCTTCCATCACAATCTATTTGTAGGTGTTTGTAGGAAAATTCAAGTGCTTGTTGGTAGGTTTTGTAGGTGTATTTGATCAGCCTATCATTATAAAACTATCGACATGTCGCTCGTGCATCTTTGCCAACAGAAGAAATTGCTACTGGATGATCTGCACATGGATCTGGAACATCACCTTTAACTACTACCTCCACCTCTACGGGATTGATTAGTGAAATGGTAGCTGCTTTTGCCTCTATGGGATCATTCACTGGGTATGGATAAATGGATGAAACTACAATGGGTTCTAGAATAGGCTATGACTATGAAACCGTAAAGGATCCCATAGATGGCGGTGAATCAACTTCAACTGCACTTGGCTTAGCTGTCCTTTCCAATATATCTGCATGGGCTACATTGGGACTGGGTGGACATGAGGTGAGATGTCTGGGCTAGATCAGAACTGGGTCGATATGAGGTGATCATTGTTGCTTCAATGGATTTTGCAGAGGTGGCGAAGTGCACTCTGAACATAGATTGTCATTGCACCTGCTATTACAATCTTTCTGGGCCACAATAGAAGAAAACCCATATCAAACTAATCTCAGTACATTTCCCATGTGAGAAATGTCATGTCAATTTGGGTTGCTACAACCCATCTAGTTTCGTTCATCCCATCTCTTAGAATTTTATGCATTAACCCCCGCTACTATTGAACTTCAGAACCCATTGAATTTCGTTCATCATGTCTCCATCTAATCTCGTTCATCCCATCTCTCAGAATTGTATGCATTAACCCCCTGCCACTATTGAACTTCAAGACCCATCCAGCTTTGTTCATCCTATCTTTGAATTTTATGCATTAACCCCCCGCCGCTATTACACTTCCGAGCCTTTCGCTGCTAGAAGAACCCGCTCTCAAGCCCACTTTTTTCATATCTATTTTCATACAACATCTGGAGGCGCAATGAATTAGACAATTTCATGAAGGAAATGGTGTTAGGGATTTTATCGCAACTAGAAACAGAATATGAAGCTTGAGCATCTGAAGCCATTCTATTGCTCATTCAATCCAGAAGCAAAATCTATTTCATGAGTATAAGAATCCTAATCTCGATCTTGTTGGGTGTGGAGCCAAATTATCTTCTATATTCAAAGGTATCACCGCATTGGACCCCAGTTCATAATGGGGCGGCAATGCCACCCATAAAATATTTGCTGCAAGGGGGGGTCCATGGGGGGCGGCTATGACCTTTGGGAGCCCCCCCCCAAGCGGGGGCATCGCCCGAAGCTAAAAATAGATGTAAAATTGCCTTGTAAAATGTTGTAATTTCATAGTCAATATGGGTCGTTCATTAGGCGGAGATTTGACGGTAGAAGTTATGTTTAATTTATGGTTTTTTGCCCTAGAAGGCAACCCCTTGCTATATATGAGGGAATTGTATTGCATCTATGTAGATCTATATTCTGAGTGAGGAAGAGAGAGGAGATTGATAGCGAAGAGGGAATTACAACGGATCTGTTGTAGGTTGTATCTCTTAATTTTGTTGGATAATATAAAAGGAAGGACTGGTTGTTTCTCTGTGGATGTAGCCCAAACTGGGTGAACCACGTATATCTGTGTCTCTCTTGTTTTATGAGTTTTCCGTGTTTATATTTCTGCAATATTTTATGTGTTCCATTGCTCTGTAATATATAGTTTTCTAACAACTGGTATAAGAGACGAAGGTCTATTTGGCTGATAAACTCATAGAAGAGAAGGGTTCTTGGTTCGAGTGGGAGCAATGGCAGAAGATGGTAGGTTTAGGGTTGAAAAATTTGACAGCCAAAACTACCAGCTATGGAAGATGAAAATGGAAGATTATATGTATCAGAGAGATCTATACTAACCATTGAGCGGAAAGTCAAAGAAGCCGACGAGTATGACAGACACAAAATGGGGTACACTCGACAAAAAGGCACTTGGAACAATATGGCTGTGCCTAGTGGCATTGGTAGCGTTTAATATTTCAAAGGAAGTGAAAACAGATGGTTTAATGTCAACATTGGCAAAACTATATGAAAACCCTCAGCCTCAAATAAGGTATTTCTTATGAAGTGTTTATTTAATATGAAAATATCAGAAGGTGGATCTATTGTTGATCATTTAAATGAATTTAATACAGTTACCAGTCAGTTAAGTTCTGTAGGGGTAACTTTTGATGACGAAGTTAGGGCATTGTTATTTCTATGCTCATTACCAGAAAGTTGGAATGGTATAGTTATGTCCATTTGTAACTCTGTCTCTGGATCTAGTACTTTAAATTTTGATGATGTTGTTGGTGCAATCCTTAGTGAGTAAATGCGACGAAAAAACTCCGGTGAGACATCAGGTAATGCTTTGAATGCAGAGACTAGGGGAAGAAAAATGGAAAGAGGAAAGAGCCCTGAATATCGCAGTAAGTCAAGAAAAGGCAGATCCAAGTCCAGATTAGGGATATTGTGCTAGAAATGTGGGAAGAAAGGACACCTGAAGAAAGACTGCAAGTCTCGAAAGGGAAAATAAGGAGAGGCACAACAAGAAAATAATCATGAAGCGAATGTGACAGGTGATGTGTTGCAAGATGCTTTGATTATTTCTTTAGAAAATATTATTGATGCCTGGGTGGTAGATTCAGGGGCCTCATTCCATGCCACACCTGACAGGAAACATTTTCATGATTATGTTCAAGGCGATTTTGGACAAGTTTGATTGGGTGATGATAAACCATGTAAAATCATTGGAATGGGTACAGTTTTCATAAAACAACAGAATGGAAATCAATGGCTATTGAAGGAGGTAAGGCATGTTCCAGATCTGAAGAAAAATCTTATTTCAACAGGGTAGTTGGGAGGTGAAGGCTGTGACTAATTTTACAGTTAAAACTTGGAAGGTCACTAAAGAATCCCTGGTAATAGCAAAAGGAGAAAAGGTTGGTACATTGTATTTATGCAATGCTATTTCTAATTCTGTTAATGCTTTAACCTCTACAGGATAAGATACGACATTGTGGCATCATAGGCTCTAGCACATGAGTGAGAAGGGGATGTAGATTCTTCACTCAAGAAATTTGTTGCTAGGTTTGAAGCATGTTGATTTAAAATTATGTGAGAATTGTGTTTATGGAAAACAGAAGAGAGGCAGATTCCTCAGAGTTGGGAATGAAAAGAAGAGTGAAAAACTAGAGCTTGTGCATACATATGTATGGGTACCTGCTCAGGTATCATCTCTTGGTGGATCTCGTTATTATGTTACTTTTATTGGTGATGCAACCAGAAAAACCTAGATTTATTGTATTCGAAATAAATTTGATGTATTTGATATTTTCAAGAAATGGAAAGCTTTGGTTGAAAATGAGACAAGAAGAAGGTTGAAGTGTCTCAGATTAGACAATGGAGGAGAATATTGAAGCAAAGAGTTTGATAGATATTGTTCAAAGAGTGGAATTCACAGAGAGAAGACAATTCCATGAACACCACATGAAAATGGTGTCTCAGAAAGGATGAACAGGACAATCATGGAGCGTGCAAGGTACATGAGATTGCATGCAGGATTGCCTTTACAATTTTGGGTAGATGTTGTAGATATTGCTATTTATTTAATAAACATAGGGCCTTCAAGTTCCTTTGATGGTGGTATTCCAGAGGAGACATGTATAGGTAAAAAGGTAAACTACTCATTTTTAAAAACTTTGGTTGTGAAGCCTTTGTCCACATTAATAAAGAAAATATAACAGAGCTTGAGGCAAAATCAAAGAAATGTACTTATATTGGATATGGTGTTAATGATTTTGGTTATAAGCTTTTATGATTATGAAAAAGACAAAATCATTAGGAGCAGAGATGTCATATTCAATGAAAATGTTTTGTATAGGGATCAATTGTAGGAAAAGAAACAAGAAAAAGAAAATAGAGAATACATAGTGCTTGTTGAGATCACAGAAAAAGTGATGGTGCCTGAAAATAATAATGATCAATGGCCAGAACAACAACCACAACAACAAGAAGCATCTCAAACACCTAAAAGTGGTGTTAGAAGATCTACTCAGATAAATAGACCCCCTGAACGATACTCTCCTTCATTATATTATGTATTGTTGACTGATTCTAGTGAACCAGAATTTTATCAAGAAGCACTATAGGTAGAAACTAGGAAGAAGTGGGAGCAAGCCATGAAAGAAGAGATGGACTCCTTAGCACATAACCAAACTTGGGACTTAGTCAAGTTGCCTGCAAGTAAAACAACATTGCAGAATAAATGGCTTTACAAGTTGAAGGAAGAAGATGGAGGTTAAAAAAGGTATAAAGCTAGAGTTGTGGTGAAAGTGTTTGCACAAAAAAAAGGTATAGAATTTGATGAGATATTTTCTCCTGTTTTTAAAATGACTTCAATCAAAACTATTTTAAGTCTAGAAGCAACTGAAGATTTGCATCTTGAGCAATTAGATGTAAAGACATCCTTTCTCCATGGGAATTTGGAGGAAAAGATATATATGTAGCAGCCACAAGGATATCAGGTAAAAGGGAGGGAGAAACTAGTGTGTAGGTTGAAGAAGATCTTGTATGGCTTAAAACAGGCTCCAAGGCAGTGGTATCTAAAATTTAACAGGTTTATGTCTGAACAAGGTTATACTAGATGTCACTCTAATCATTGTGTTTATCTCAAAAGGAAAAATGATGGCAGCTATTTTATATTGCTATTGTATGTACATGACATGCTTGTTTCAGGTTCTAACATGCAGGAAATAAATGTGCTCAAAAGAAAATTGGCGAACTCATTTGCAATGAAGGATTTGGGTGCTGCAAAACAAATCCTTGGTATGATAATAACTAGAGATAGGAAGAATTGCAAATTAACATTGTCTCAAACTGAGTACATAGAAAAGGTGTTGAAAAGGTTTAATATGCAAAATGCAAAACCAATTAGTATACCTTTGGCTAGCCATTTGAAATTAAGTAAGGAGGAGTTTCCCAAGACTCAGGAAGAAATGGCTCATATGTCTAAAGTTCCATATGCATCAACAGTTGGAAGATTAATGTATGCAATGGTTTGCACAAGACCTGATATTGCACATGCAGTGGGAGTTGTAAGTATGTACATGAACAATCCAAGAAAAGAACATTGGATGGCTGTGAAGCAGATTTTCACGTATTTGACAGGTACCACAAATCAAGCATTATGCTTTGGTGGTTCAAACATTTCTCTATAGGGATATGTTGATGCAGATATAGTGGGTTATGGAGATAACAGGAGGAGCACAAAAGGGTATGTGTTTACTATAGGTGGAACATCTGTGATTTGGGTCTCAAAACTACAAAGTGTTGTTGCACTCTCAACAACAGAAGCAGAGTATATTGCTGCTACAGAGGCTAGTAAAGAAATGATTTAGTTACAAAGGTTTCTCGATGAATTGGGTAAGAAGCAGGAGTTGGTCAGGTTATACAGTGACAGCCAAAGTGCCATACATCTTGCAAATAACTTTGCATTTCATACCAAGACTAAACATATATAGCTCAAGTACCATTTCATACGGTCAACGTTGGAAGATGGACAGTTGAAGCTGGAAAAGATACACACTAGCCAGAATCCTACAGATGTGTTAACAAAAGTTGTAACCAGGGAGAAATTGAGAATTTGCTCAGTTTCAATTGGTCTTCAAGTATAATGAAGAAGATGAGAAACAACAAGGTCCAAAGTGGAGTCATTGTCTAGCAAATGAAGCAGCGGTGGAGTTGCTATAATCAGTCTCCAAGTGTGAGATTGTTGGGTGTGGAGCCTGATTATCTTCTATATTCAAAGGTATCGCCACATTGGACCCCAATTCGTAGTAAAATATTCGCTACAAGGTGGGTCTAGGGGCGGGGGGCTATGGGATTTATGAGTGCCCCCCCCCCCCTCCCCCTAGTGAGGGGATCGGGGGCAGCACCGCCGAACCTAAAAATAGATGTAAAATTGCCTTGTAAAATGTTGTAATTTCATAGTCAATCTAATTCATTCATTAGGTGGAGATTTGATGGTAGAAGTTATGTTTAATTGAGGGAATTGTATTGTGTCTATGTAGATCTGTATTCCGAGTGAGGAACATAGAGGAGATTGATAACGAAGAGGGAATTACAGCAGATCTGTTGTAGGTTGTATCTCTTTAGTTTGCTGGATAATATAAAAGGAAGGACTGGTTGTTTCTCCATGGACGTAGCCTAAACTGGGTGAACCACGTATATTTGCATCTCTCTTGTTTTATGTGTTTTCTATGTTTATATTTATGCAATATTTTATGTGTTCCATTGGTTTGTAATATATAATTTTCTAACGGATCTGGTACATCAAGAGCTCCTGTTTCAATTGATTCTGGTCCATCATGGGACACTTCTGCTACTTCATCTACTACTAGTGCTGCTCCTCATTCAACCTTTTTATGTTTCGCCTTGGTCATAGAGGAGGTATGGACTTAATTATTGGTATATTTATTGGTCCAAAACAGATTGAAATAGGAGCCGGTTCGACGGGAAGCTTTTGGGAACATGATGCACCCTGGTAAATAATAGATGAGATGAATAAAGGGGTTAAACATGCATCCCACACCTTAAAGGTGCCCCACATAGGCTTCCCCCGAAACCCTCTAGTTACTGAGGTCAACAATGTGGAGAAAACACCTATTTCTATACCGGTTCTGGGAAAGTAATTAAATGATTGATGTGAGTAATTAAATGATTGAAATATAGGTAGGAGATGCCACCACTGACCTTTCCAAAGGAAAGAATTACCAATATCACCATCATCGGTGTCCATCATCCATAGGGCCACAAGGGTTAGAGGTACGACAGTAAGGGTTAGAGGTATGGTGGGAAGTGATTAATTTTTGGGCATATTGTAGTTTGGAATCTGGATGTTGGCCCACGTCTTATTGATTAATAATTTCTATGCCTGTTTTTGGTTTCCACTTGCTATAGAGTGCAACCATAGATGAATTTTGGCTGGGAGTACTGAGGATCATCAAATCTCAGGCTTTCCCCTCTCGTTTAGACCTCAAGTACCATGTTTTTTTGAATCATGCCATTATAATTATCTGCAAGTTTCTTGTGTTTATAATTGATTGAAGTAAATTTCTGGAAACCTTCAGCTCTTCATTTGATTCATATTCCCATCGTTTCATTTCACTTCCACCTTCGTACATAACATTCTTCACCCTTCAAGTTTTAAACTCTTCTTTCATTAGAAGTTAATATTATCCAGAGGCTACAATGCACTATTTATTATATATTATGGCACATTGTGTATTATTGTACATAGCCTGTCGATTTCATAAAATGCATGGATATAGAGAATATTCTTTCATAGCAAAATCCAGATGGGTGTATATATAAAGAAAATCCAGATGGGTGTATATATAATGTAGATATGGAATATTTGCGCTAAATATATATGAGGAATATGAAATGGTGTATGTTTCATATTATGTTTGAATTATAATGTTTGTCTGTAAGCACGTGAGAGAGAGAAATAAGAGGTAGAAAGTAATGATGTTAGAATTGAAGAGAACCAAAAAGCATGTGATCCTTTCAACTTCCATTCTTCACTTGTCAACTAGATGATATGTGTTAGCATTTAAATATTAAAATAACAAAAAAAAGAGTAGGGTGTTATAAACATGTATATGATTTTTTTTAACTATATTCTAATAATTTTATTAAAATATCTTGATATTAAATTTAATAATTATTTTTTCTAAGGAACACAAACAAAAGATGCATGAACCAAATCAGAATATGAATTTAGTGAAAAAAACTGAAACAAGATTCATTCATGCATGGAGAAATTTTAGTTTATGGGGTTTTGATTCATGGATTCAACAATGATTTCCTGGTCTCCATAAAATTGATTTGATTATGGATTGTGGGTTGTTTTTTTGATCCCCCACTTGCATGTTTTATTTTTATGTTCTTCAATGCATAAAAAAAAATTATATCAAGCATTTAGAATATATTGCATGGTAGTAATCAGTAATCACTAATACATAGCTAGCCTTTGAATTCTTATCTTTGTAGTTTGATCTCTATGATCTGTGTTGGTGGGGACTCACCCTATCATTGAAGAGTTATTTAATTTTCTCTTCATCATTCTTGTAGATGATAATGTAATCACATATTAAATTCTGTAAATTTTAAGCTCCCTTATTCGACTTCTATTGGACTGATGTTATAAATTTTCAAAATTTTCAAATGAGAAGTCAAATTGCATCAAGGAATGAAATGGATGCAGCTCCCAAGCCACGGTGAGAAGTGGGTGCCTAGATTTCGGTTGAGGCTACTGGGATTTCTACAACCTTGCAGTGATGGCCTAAAAGTGTAGATTATGCTTCAAAGAGAAATGAAAAAATACTAGTTTATCTTATTGCCAAATTTGTCAGGAATCAGATAATTTTGAATCAGATCAACATTTCCAAGTTGTTTTCAAGAGATTAGTGATTTTTCAGTAATTATATTATTGAATATCAAATGATTGTGAACATGGTAGAAGCTATAGATTTCGCTTTGCATACTCTGAGTTCTAGACCTTTTTGTTGAGATCCTATATCACTAGGAGTGGAGTCAATGCATGTAGTTGAATCAGTTTCTAGACAATCAAGAATAGAGACACCCCAGAGCCCTAAATCAAATCCTAGTTCCACTTCCACCGTTGTGGATTTCTGCAAGTTTATGGGAAAGCCTCATTATAACTACGTTGTGGACATCTTCGATCCCAATGTAACAGATCATGAGCTATATAATGGTGGAGAAAGTCTGCCATGACCATGCTAAGTTTTACCTAAAGGGCACCCCCCAATAATCCAAGGGATGGACAAAAGAGAACTTGCCTCATTTTAAGGTTATTTCTATTATAAGCTCTTTCGAAATCTCTACTTCAATCAACACTCTAGCCACTCTCCAATCCTTGTTTCTACATTAACCTTCACGCACCAAGAGGGTTTTTCCAACTACATTTCTTATAGCTTCAATGTATCTCTTTGTCCAAAATTAGGGGAAGTCCAGGTAGAAGCAACCACACATGCTTGATAAGAAACACCTTGTGCCTGGGATAAAAACTGGGATACCAATTCACTGCAATATAACTTAAGCATCCTACCTCAATCTGAACTGGAATAAAATCCATCCTTTCAACAAGATATGAAACATTCGCAAGTATCCTAATCTGTGTTCCCACATGCCAGAAATCCATTCACCCAATAATAAATGATTGAATTTCCTATCAAGGAACTTACCTATTAGACCAACTTTAGACAACACCATTGCATAATCACTGAAAGGTCAAACCCTAGCAAGCATTCATATCTCCCTACCTTAGCTTTAACACAATTAGATTTCCTTTTATTTCTGTATTTTTCCCTTAATCACTACTCTGCTTCTATATTCACCTATTTTTCTCTATTTTTTCCCTTTTCATCTCTTTGCTTCACCAATCTTGAATCTTGCACAGACCGAACATTATCCCTAATCAAATTACTTCACTCCTTCAAACATACTGGGGATTGTTTCTCTCTTCGCTATATTGTGAGAATTATCATAATCTAACTCTTTTGGAGTTGAAACATTACACTTTAGGCATAATAGCATTTTTTGTTGACATTTACGTAGGAACCATTATTCTAGGTTGTCACTAAATGGTTTCTAGAGTGATTGAATGTTTAGTATTACATATTCTACATAATAACCTGAGTAAGAGTAACTATGAGCTTGACTTCTCCATCCATCTAGGAGCTTATTTAAACGTCATCTTATTAAATATGATATGTGTAAATTAGGGAAATTACAACCCTGTCATTTCCATTGCTATAGATTATAGCAACTTCCTTATGTAAATTGAACCAATGGAACCAATAAAAGATTAAAGCTTTCATAAATTCTATTTATACTGTACTTTTCTGAAACCTATTACACAATCTTACCATTGTCTTACTTGTCTCAATGCTGCTAGTACAGAACTAGATGCTATTAGAGCTCACAAGTTGGCCAACATTTCCTTAGAAACCATAGCAACTAGTGGAGAGTTGGGCACTATTAACTTTTCTACAAGCAATGAAAGCTCAACATGTCCATGCTTCACTCAATGCATAAGTCACTCAAAGCCAGCGATGTGCTACAAAATTTATTCATAAATTGACATACACATATTCTCAATGTCATATACATATTTAAGCTCCTCAAAACCATACAAAAGTACCTATTCCCCATGTATTTAAAGAAAACAAGATAGATCCTTCCTTTGCAGCTCAATTTGACCAACAGTTTCAGGAAAACATGCATCAACAAACTACAAGCGTAGGAATGGAAAAATGCAGGTGACAAAAGCTGTGAGAATGGAGAAGCCTTTTACTGCAACTACATCTATTAGTACTAGCTCTCGTTCTCCACCCAACACCCTTCAATTATGGCAACTCGTCTTGTTTAGCTGGAATAGGCTGAGGGGAGATAAAGGAAGTGTTGTGAGCGATAGTGAAACAGGGAACTTTGAAATGGAAAGGGTGCATTCCACCAATAGAGATTAGCCTTAGATCGATGCACCCATTCATGAATGTTTAGATTTTAACCCTAGCACACCTTTCCTATGGTATCTTGTTGTTTGAGTTTTCCCTGAGAGATTTCTCTACCTCTAGCCATAAACTTTTTTATTTTAACCACTAATGCTCCTCTTCCTTCCCTCTTGCCTGTAATAGCTTTTGTGATCCCTTTGTCTTCTCGTTGCATTTCTCTTGTGACTTCTGAACTATCCTGTTTGGTTTGAAGGGTGCTCAACTTGAGTTGAAGGTCTTCTCTTTCTTTCGAGTGGGGGACATAATGTGTCTTTACCCATTCCTTCAACTTCAACTTGACATTGTAAACTTTTCTTTCCCACACGAAAGAATATGATCCCTGCACTCAAATTCCTACCACCAAGAGTAAGATCTTCCATACCTTGTATGCCAATCACCCAAAACCCTTGTGACATTTAACTGACAATTAAAATAAACATCATCCACATGTCTTCCTAATCCTTGAATATGTTTTTTATCTCTTGTGTAGCAAGACTTGTGATCCCTTGACATTTCTACAACCTGTCCATGCCTAGAAACACAACTTGACAGTCTCCATCATTTACAACCAGTAGAGTTCTTCCAAAAACCGCTGAATTTAGGGTTGTTGTACTTGATGAGAGAACAATGTGAAGTAAGCAAGCCTTAGCAAATTCTTTTTCTATCTTTGTAAAAAAATTCTAATTTCTTTCTCTAGTGCTAAAGGAAAATCAGGATTCTCTACAATGAACCTAGATAGATCGTCCTTAATAAAATGGGTAGCATTTTTTCCTCCATTTCCATTAAACACCCTATAGAAGACAATGAGACATTGACCAAAGGAAATCTGGTAATATGTTTTTGAAAATATCAACAATGCATAAATTTACAAATTCCATGTTTTCATAACCTCCTATTATCATACCAAAATTAAGAGTGGAGGATTGGCGTAAAGTTTTTTTGCAAACATTCTCTATTTTTATTTCAAAAAGTGTTTGAAATAATCATGCAATATCTATATTAACCCTCTATGACATTGATAGAACCCTTAAAATCTTAGCAACAATACACTACTATAGCATTTGCCTTATTAAAGCATGGCCAAGGTGGTTGTTCTGAAACCTTTTCGAGGTTGAAGTAGTTGTAAACAATACCATTTTACTGGTTGAAATGATGTTTCTTGACCCTGCATAAGACCCTCCTGCAATAGTATTTATGTGCAACTGATGTCATGTTAACATTATTTTCCCACTACACAGTAATAACTCCAACCATTTGTTCCTTCTATTTTTTTCTTGCATTTGCCTCCTTTAATGTTGATTAATAATATAAAATAATGACCAATATTTTCCAGATTAACAGTCATGGAAAACCATCTTGAACTTGCCTTAGATAAGGAGGATATCTATAAGTTTTTATTAGAAATAATACTTGCACTAACTACCTGAATATATCATTGTTTTACAACTACCATTTCTAATCCATCAGTGAATACCTTTCAAAATAATTTGAAATATAAAGGTAAACAAACTAAAATAGTAGGAGATGATATTACCAAGTGTTTTATTCATCCAATAAACCTTGGAGAAAATAAAAGAAGGTGAAGGCCAATTCTATCTTCAACAAGCAATGATACAAAAACAATATTTTTCTATCCTGGTGCTTTTCCTTGTTCCAAATTGAGAAACAATAATTTTATTTAGGCCCTCTAATTTTGTGTATGGACATCCTAAAGGCCCTTTTCCCACTTTTAAATCTAGATTTGATTTCAATTCGTTAACCTAATAAATCGAGTTCCTTCTCTTTTGGTTTCAAACTTTATATTTCACTTACTCAACCGTGATCAAAACAACTAGGGTATCAACTTTGAACATGCTAGGCATTTTACATGGAGGACATTGAACATGTTGGGACTTTTCAACCTCTTACTCATTGATTTGAGATTACGGCTAAAGGTTCATTTTTAAAATCAGCATTTAAAGACTAAAATTTAAAAGAACTAAAATGACATAGGTAATACTTAACCAATTGATAACAAAGTTCACTCATATGGGCTACATCTTTATGTTCACTTCAATTAAAAAATCGATCCATTCATAAAGATTAAAAGTACATCATGTTTCCTCTTTACATCAAAATAGTGGCCTCAATCCATAGAAACTATCTCTGATGTTCTCTAGGAAGATGGCAATGGCTTCTTCCTACAATCCATGAACTTAGGCTTGCCTCATTCCCCCAATGCAAGGGCACTCTGTTGCTGATTGAATCCCATAACCTGAATCTATTTCTTTTTATTATTGTTAAAGAGTTGTTGAACCCGGAGGCCTTTTAGATGCAAACACAGGCGACTAACTCTTACATGTCCTCATACTTAGGAAAACCCTTCCTCTTGCTTCTTTATCTTACCAGAAAAATAGATTAGCGTTCCAGCACATAGACTATGGTATGTGTGGTAGATTTATTTACAGAGGTATTGGTTCCTTGAATTTTTTGAACTCTTGATTTGTATATACCTTTTTCTTATCTCATTAAGCAACTTTCTCCCAATCGCTTTCTTGTGTTTTTGAGTGCTTCCATCGCCTTCCCCTTTGCATCCATCATGGGAGTCTCGATTAAGGTACACTGTGGCACCATTGGAAAGCTCACGAACATTAAGTTAACTTATGATTTTTCTATTTCACTTGGAATTTACCAGTACTGTGGTATAATATCTTTCATAAGTAAGTCTTGGTTAGTAGACCGTTTTGTGTGTATTTGGTTAGTATATAGACATTTGGGACAAAACACATCAAGTTTTTTTGTCGATTTCATTTCCAATTTGGTAAACCATATAAAAGGATTTTGATATCATGTAATATGATATCAATTTTACAGTATAACCCTTTAAACTAGCCCTTGGACTGGTTTTATGACCTTTCCCATACTTAAATGACCAGTTTCGAAACCAGATTGACTAGTTTTGGTTCTGCACCAAACCTGTTTGGGTGTGGCTACAACAAAATCTAGAGGATGAAGCAAAAACCCTAAAAACCCTCAGCCCCCTAAAACCCTAAAATATTGTTATGTAGTAGTTTGTAGCATGTTGTGTTTTAGACCCTAGAGGACACTTAGAGCATCATTGTTTATGTATATTGTTTCATATTTGTATTGCACTTGGTGCCATTTTTCCATCTTCACCCTTACATGGAATATAGATGAGTGACATGTTTTCTCTTGGACTCTACAGCCATCCAGAGCCTCACTACTTATGTATTTTGTTTTGGATATGCATTGTTGTTAGTGTCATTTTGTTATACTCACGCTTAAATGGTATATACATGAACAAACTTTGCATATTTGGTCTCTAATTATTTTCATTTCCATTGAATGATTTATGTGTGTGTGTGTGTTTCTTTATTGATTAAAATTTTCATATTTGAATGATTCTTTTAGTGAAATGGTTTATAAGCACAATCATCAATTGACTCTGATATAAGTAAAGTTTGACCCAAAATTTGATTCCGATTTTTAAAGCATTCGTCATGTTATGGGCATTGAGAGAACTTGGAGCCCAAACATAGACCAAAAAGTTTAGATTGTGATTTTATTAAAGAAGGATCTATGGGGATTGTAATTGGTATCAATTTGGAGGAAGTATGTATCTCATTTTGCAAGTAGTGTCAAGGGAAAAGTTCAATACTTGAAGTGGATATCCTTCTATTTTAAACTTCGCTCAAAGATTTCTAGTAGACAATCCCTTTAGATACCATGCAAATAATGTATAACAAGATTGTATAAATGTCCTTTTCATGCATTTCTTGTAGTTTCTAATTTAATTTTGAAGAAATGTTGATCTTTGATGACTATTTCTCCTCAATAGATCAAAATATTTTCATTGAACTATAAAAATACTCCTTGCACTATTGAATAGAATTGTGTATACTTATGCATAACCTAAATTTATTGTTACTATAGTTGAATAACAAAAATCAGATCAAATTTTATTATTGAACCAAAACACTCTTGTTTGATGCTCAGTCCATGCAAGGAAGTATAACTATCAAAATTTTAAATTTGAATGAATTAATTCAATGAAATCGGAACATGGGTGTCACTAAATAATACATGTTTTCCAGTGTTCTTATATATCCTTGGGTTAAAGTTGAAGCATGTTTGACCATCTAGTGTTTCTAGTTCCTAGTGAAATGATAAGTACATGCTTTGAAATTAGTAGTGTATTCAGACTTAGGAAGACATATGAGGATATGAATTACTTGTCACTTAACATGGAACAATTTTGAATGTCGATTCTTGAAAATTTATATGGATTCCTCTTTCAGATGAGAAAAGAATAGCATCACATGTGAAGACAAGGCATAGTTTTGATTCCTGCTATCCCATATGTTTCAACTAAAGCCACCAATTCAACTTGTTCAAGTATTTTAAAAGCAATAATGTTAGCATTGTATTCTATGGTCTAATATTGGTTGTTCACGTATTTAAAACAAATAAGTAATAGAGATTTTAGTTTCATTTGTCAAATAGTTGTATGTCATTACAGGTACCCAAAAGAATCATCAAAGTATGTGGAGTTAAGATGCACAAAACATGGCCTTTATTTTAGTGATTCCAGTTCCCCAAACTGTGTTGACATGCCTTATATGCATAATTTATCCTCACATCTTTATTTGATACACCTTTGACCTTGATTTGACTAAAACTAATGTTATGAACTTTACTATTAACTGAATTAAAGCGATTCTTCCAATCTTACTCTCATGGTTGCATAGTGGAGGCTTACTGAAACTTTAATCATAATAATCTTAGTCACATATTTTAATAGTGGATGCTTAGTAAACCTTTAAGAATAATAATCTTAATCTTGTGCTTGAATAATGTAGGTGTAGTGAACCTTTAAGCATAATTAAGTATTACCTATAGGTTGAAAAAATTTCAAGCCTATCATAAATTTAGATTTGAAAGGCATGGGTAATGATGTGAAGAACATTTCTATTGTCCAACAAATTAGGATTTTGTTATATTTAGAAAATCAATATGTTTCTATTTTTTCAATTTGTATTCTTGATGACATTGATAGATCCATTACATTCATTTTCATTTGTGTCAACTAATTACATATTTGAAGATTTTTTATTTTTTATGTTTTTTTCTTTTCTTAGTGCATCCAATGACTTTTTTTTTTATATACATTAGATGAGTTTAATGTTGTATGTGTTCCTGCCAATGGCCTTTGATTTATAATGCTTGGAAAATGTTACAATTTTGTTTTTAAGCAAAAATTTAGAAGTCATCTCAATCTGTTTTAAAACTATGCTTCCTTTTACAGGATAAGTCTTGGCAAGTTCATTATCTAGTGGCAAATCAGTTATATGAACTTTGTGAGGTAGTTGGCCCACAACCTACCAGGTATTTTTCCATTGTATTAATGAGTTTATACTTGTGCATGCTCTCATTGACATAGATACTTGATAAATAATATCATGGATGTAACCCTGCCGTTTTGACCCTTGGAATATAATCAATCATATCATACCTATATTGCAATAACCTCGGTATTTTTAGGTATTTCAAGCCATGTGGGCTCACCTTTGATGACCCTATCATGTAATTAACGTAAATGCCTTTTATATATTTCTAAAGAATATATATTTTATCTAAAGCACAAGGCCAAGCCCTGCCTAGACAATTCTTATGGTTCCTATTTTTAAGTTTGGATATTGGTTTATATTACCTAGGGGCAATGGGTTTATGACTATGCTACAAAAAAAAAATTAAACACATTTATTTCTGTTAGCAGAGGGTGGGAATGACCTACCAATTCTCTTGACAAAAAAGATCAAATGGAGTGGTAGAATTGTGTTTTAAATGGTGAACTAGAAATTAGTACTTGAAAGGTAGAACTTGAGAATATCAAGCTATCTGATCTAGATCTAGAGACACAACAGACCCTGGAAAAAAAAATGATCGTATTGACGAGTCTTCCCTACAAAGAAGCTCTAACTATTAGACCACTACCCAAATTTCAGTTATCTGCAATGGCAATAGTGACTCTAGATTTATTTGTATGAATAGCGACTTTGGCCATTGTCTTGTTCATTTCCTATGAATGATTTTCTAATTAGAGATTTGATGACAAACATATAGTTTTCAAAGCTCTTTTCAAATCTATTTTCTTGAGAAACTTTGTCATTTTTACTTTAGGTACTCTAGATTGCTACTGTGCGACATATGCTATGATATAATTTCCTACATAAATAGACAGAAGTGTTGTACAACGTAGTATTTTTTAAATCTAAAGAAACATAATTTCCAAATACAAAGTTTATTAGTTAAGAACATCTTTTAGACTTGGAGTAGTATGATCTGGATTATCCATTATTACTACTCCAAGAAACTACCACAGAAGCTTAAAGTTTAATCTTTTAGACTTCTTAGCTAAGTTATGATTATATTTCAGTAGGGGATTTTTTGTACACAAATATTGTGTTGTTTGTTTGGTTTATGTTAGGTAATAATGGTTAATAATGAATTTGTTCTTAAGCAACATGCACACATCTTATTCTACTATCGACATGGATCTCCATGGTTTTTAGGCATGGAAACAAAAATGCAGATGTCAGTGGGATCTTCCAATTTCGTGTTGGATGAATTTAATACTAGTGATGATTTTGATTCCTTGTCAGATAAAGAATGTCACAAGTCAAATTCAAATAAACAGAAGTAGCTCAAGAATGAAGGTGAAGCTATTGCTTTATGTTCAAGTCAATTTTTTTATTTGTTGATTGTTGTCATGTTTTGAGTGTGGACTTGTGAAATTGCAAATTGCATGTTGGTTTATATATATATATATATATATATATATATATATATATATATATATATATAATATATAATATATCGTTCATGGTTTCCAAAAATCTGTGTTACATTTGCACATAAATTTAGATATCATTCAGATATCTAAACATCCAATAACAACATCATTGAGATTTTTCCTTCACTCAACCTATAACATATTTCATATGTCTTCATCAATGCTCTTCTTCCATATGCTATCTCCTTTGCAATATTTGGTACATTTGCTAGTTATAGGTCATTTATAGGTTATAAATGTCTTCAAAGTTTCACTTCTAATTGAGTATTCAACTGAACATATTGATTCTCTTATACATAACTATTTTTCCCTCCACCCACATTCCATAACTTCCATAACCATTAGGTAGGGACTTGCAACTTTGATGTTGCTTTGCTTGTTTAGTAAAAGATTGCTGAGACTTTAATTTATTGAAAGTTGTAGAATTTAAAATTTATGAAGTTTGAAGGTCTACTTTTTAAAAGTCTAATTCTTTAAAGGGTGCTAGCTCAATGGAAGAGCAACTTCTTTACAAGCAGGAGGTTGGTGGTATGATTCCATCGTGCCTAATATCCATATGGAATGGCGATGATCAGTTTTTGGTGATAGAGGCTCTTTTTTCCATCACCAATGAGGTTATGGTGACATTTTTCAACCCTCACCAAAATATGAAATGGTAATGGTCAATGAACACCACCATATATATGCATCAACAATGATGACCATGAAAGGTCTATAACCATAAATCATTGTTGTTGACATGAAATCGTGACAGTCACTATCCTTCATTATAGTCATTATTCGTGATGGACCTTGAATGTCACCACAACACATATACTTTTGGCAACGCAGCTTTTGGTGATGGTCAACAAATGTCACCATATATATGTACCAATAGTGATGGCCATGAAACATCCATCATAATAAATTGCTATTGTTCATATGAAACAATGATGGTCACTATTTGTCATTATAATCAATATTCCTGATGGACCTTGAATGTCACCATAACACCTATACTTTTGGCGACGCTACCTTTGGTGACATTCAATTTTTGGTGACCGAGACTATGGTCCATCACCATTTCTCATATGAAATGGTGACGATCGATATCTGTCATTATAAATCATCATTGGTGATGGAATTTGAATGTCACCACAACAAATATACTTTTAGCGACACCACCATTGGTGACGTTTAGTTTTTGGTGACGAAGGCTCTTTTGACCATCACCAATGAGCTTATGGTGACATTTTTCGCCCCTCACCAATGTCCTTTTTTCTTGTAGTACTACTTGGCTCTTCCTTGTTCTTTGTGACATTTCCCCCAAGGCTAGTTCCCTATCTCGAATACCAGAGGGGGTTTACACTGCTGGATTTCGATTTCCAATCCTCCAACTTTCGTTAACTCACAATAGACTAGAGGAAGCCCAAAGTGAACTTGGGCTATAAATAAAAATGAAACTAGGCCCACTCTATGACTACACCATTCATACTAGCACCCTTTGAATATGGGCCCCATAGCGTGAGTTAAAACTTTAGGCCCCCTTTCCCCCATTGTTAACCCATGACAGACCTTGGGGACCTTGAATTCAACTTGGGTTTTTGATCGAGTAGCACTTGTGATCACGTATCGAAGGGAGTCTGACCATTAATAGAGGCCAATCCTATAGTAGTGGGAAAAATTGTCAATTAAAGGCCTCAATAGATAGCTAAATTAAGTGCACTTTCCATCACCACACTATTGCCACTTCCCAATTATAAATGCCCAATGGGTCATAAGTGCAGACAATAAATGGGCGATGGTTAATGGTAGATCAACTGGCTCCCACGTTGCCTCCATGTCACCCTAACTTGTCATCCTAAAGTATCTCATGGGGTCACATCCATGTCATCCCACCCAGGATGTCACCATCGTAACATTCAATGTTACTCAAAGGAAAAGTGGCAATAGCCAACGAGTGAGGTAGGATTTTCATCATCTCATAACTTGAAAGACATAAATTTTACTATCTATTTCCATTCTACTTGCTTCCACCACCTCCAGAAGACCAATGAAACATTGTACAATATTGAGTGGTGAGTGTTAGGTGGTCCCATTGCTTAACATATCGATGGAGGGGAACATCTTTGTCACTTGTATTTCTATCTACCACCACTGCCCCCCCAAGAAAGTAGAATGAGTTGTAATCTCCACCAAGCAGTGGACAGTTATGGTGGTTGCCAGACTTGATAGATAGGAAACTTCTAGTTATCTGCCATGTCATACTCAAAGTATTGGAAGATATCGCGCTAGATACATAACTCTTGATACCCAAATATCTGCAAAGAAGGAACTTGATGGAAAATTCCCAGACTCTCCTTAAGACTAGGGTTTTTGCCAAAGAAGTCGAGGACTTCTAAACAAAGAAATAAGTGGCTCCAAGGCTAAATGTCACTAGAAAATTTAGTTTGATCTCTATCTAGAGACTACCATGATCTCTCAACAACTCTTAGGTGCATATAAATCCAAAAATAAATACATTACCTTTAATCCAATTGAACAATCTTATTTTATGAATCTTAAAGTATTGCAATGATATGCAGGTGTGCATGACCATAAGATCCTCATATTGTTCTTACATTAGTGGTTATTTGTTCTAACTCGATTTTTGTTCATCACACATCATACAAGCTACTTGCTTATCATGTGAGGTAATATATAGTCTTAAATGAGATAATAAGCCACCAAGTTCATAATCACAACAACAATATAAAAAATTGTAATAATGGGTTAATTAAGTACCCACACACAATATATCATATTCATGTGAGAAAACCTACAGCTCATGGAAATATTAACATTTATATACTTCCTAAAATTTAATATAACCACAAAGACATATAACATAATATTTCCACCATGAACATGTTAGTAAATTCAATAACATTCTATGAGTAATACTAGACCTTAAATAAGCTAGTTTCATTACACATAGTTCATTCATGCATAAGCCATAATACTTATATGAATAATATGAAATGGTTGGAAATTGAAGGAGGGGCTTCAAATAGCCACCCAACAATAGGCTAGCTACACTGCAATATTGCTTGTAGCTAGCAACCCCTAAGTTGGATCCAAAGTTTGAGGGGAATGCTTACTCAGGGAATTCAACCAAGGCTTAGCTGGGTATTACTCAATTCCAAGATTCTAAATCTACAATATGGGTGGTTTATTGGTTATATTTTCAAGGAAATAACTCATAGTTCAATCCTCCACTGAGTCCCCCACTAACCATTCATAATTGGTCACCACCTTCCAGTGGACCATCATATCAACATAGGGGGTCACAACCTGAATTTCTTAGTAAAATCCTAGTTACAACTCTTGCCTTCTCCTGCACTCATGCTCCACATTCCTAGTACAACATTCCTAGGGAAAATTTCTCTGGTGACATTTCTTCCTTCCTGCACTTTAATTTTCATTGTGTCTTCTTTTGCTTTAGGCCTCACATTTCCTATGAGATGGTCCAACTTCCCTCCACTCACATCGTGGAAACTAGGAAAATGTGGTCATTTCCCCTGCCCAGTCACTCCTTTTGAACTGTTAGGTGGTGGAATGTTCTGTTATGCCAACAACACCACTATTGCACTTCAATTCTTGTCAGGTATTTGCCTACTCATAACACATAATAGGCACACAACATGTGTAACCACATGCAATGTGGTGAAGTAAAATTATAAGTGCGGACGCAAACAAATTCCTCTAGCCCAATAATGGGTCTAGCCACAATAGATACATTCTATGAAAGATTTCCTTAGGTTATAACCAATTAAGAGGGCATACCTCTTAGGACACTTATCCCCTTTGATGATGTCCTTTCTTTCTTGCTCCACCTATCTCTCGCCTCCTTCAAGCACCTAAAACAAGTAAACAATAGCAAACAACAACCATGATAATAGACAAATTGTAATTCAACATACTTAGCAAGTCAAGAAACATTAAGCCATGAATATGTACGGTGAAAAATCATGTAGGAAATCAATTGATAGTTGCGTATATATTGATATCAAGAAGAGATTACAACCATTGTCTCGATGTTGCGGTTCTCCTTTGACAAGACCAGGTTCCCACACACTTCTGCTAGCATTCCATGATGGCCTCAATCAACAATATTTTTAAGGCTCTTCCCTTTAGGCTTCACTCCAAACCAAAATAAAACTTTTCCCTCACACAACTAGATAGCTACAACTAGGAATAGCTTGTTGTTTACTCCAAACCAAAATAGCATTAACACACCAACATTAACACTTCAAAACTAACACTAGCTTGTGCTTGGGAAGAAGGGAGGTTTATATAGGATGAATGGATGGGAGATAGATCCTCTTCTCATGGGAGAAGGGCTTATCCCTTGAGGTAGTTCCATAATTATAGGGGAAAGGAGCCCAGACTGACATCCTCGACCCCATCTATCCAAACCATCTACCATACTTCCATTACAAAGCTTCTAGAGCTAGAAGCTTTGGCTCCTAATTTAAAAAAATTTCCATAATAGGACTGGTGTGACTAGAACACAGCTCAGTCACTCTAGTCAGAGCTAGGGATAGTGCTAATCTCTCCACATCAGCGTGGGGGAGATAAAGGCCATTAGTGTTGGTCTTGTAAACTGGGCAAAACAAAAGTTTCAGGGGAAATGGTGCAAAAGGGAATTGGTCTGCTCATGAAGAGGGACACAACGAGAGTTTCATCATGAATGAAAAGCATGCAGGGTTCACTGTAGAGGTCCTCTAGGATCAAGGAATGGGAAGTACAGGGATAGTGACAAAATTTTGTGTAACAGATGCTCCCTAAAGCATGAAGGCCGAGCTAGAGTGAGGGATGAAATGCTTTATGAATTAGTGTGGGGAACTATAGTCTGTCATCGGAAAACCTACAAACAAGTACATATACATATACATAACTGAGAACTCTACCAAATGATACATGAATCATGGTATGGATGTAACCATCCAGAGAATGATCATGCAAATGGATCCTGGTATGGGTGTAGCCATCTGTCAAAGGGGATCATAATGAAACTGAAGCATGGTCACAACCATCCAATAATGAGAAGGATCACATCTGATAACTCATGGTATGGTCGCAGCCATCCATCTGAAAGAGACATGTATATCAACATAACCATGTCACATCATTTTGCAACCTAGACTTTTGTGATCTGAGTCAAAGATCTTCCACTCCAACACGACTCGATCAAAGTACATATTCTAACATGTGAATAGATGTGTTGATGTCAAACATGCTAGAAAGTTGCTTGATTACGAGTCAATGATGTAAACTTTTAACAAGCGTGAGAGAAACCACCAATAATGACAATGGTCCTCAAGGTACTATCAACACAATCCACAGAATATGAATAGAAGAACTGAAGTAAAACACCCATGAAATCACTCAATCGAAAGCCAATGATGTGAACTTATCATTAAGTGCAAAGAAATTTCCATTAGAGCATGCAAGATCTAAGGTACCGAAAGGGAGTCTCTCGGTCAACTTCCTAGATAATGAGTTGAAGTCAACGGGAAATCACCGTGTTGAAGGAGGGCCATAATGTTTCCCACATCATCGACACAAGACGAAAGGATGCAAAATGATTTTGGATGATACAGAGAATCAGAGGTAAGTGTAACTATAGAAGGACAAATGTTGAACATATCGGCGACACAACTAGAAGTTTGGCATCTTTTGGATCCATGGGATCGGTGGTCATGATGATGTGGTAGAGATCAAATGGAAGGAAAAAATGAATGGCCCAAACCCAAGAATTTCAACAATAGAAAGGAGGATATCCCAACCTGACACGAAGCAAAAAGTGTCATGTTTCAAGAGTGATCTTCTAACACAACTGATAGATTTCCAAATTTCCCCCCACCATTTATGGAAGGTACCCCAATTATTTTTTAATCGCAAGATTGAAGGGGATAGCATATGCTTGCAATGTAAGTTCATCCTTCAGATGAATCTGACCTAGCAAGTTTAGTGAGCCCTAGGAAGGAGAAGCTCATGTTCGTCATGGTGACGAATCCAATGTCGTTTAACCTTTTAACCCGTCCGACAAAGGTGTAACTTGGTATATTTTTCATGTTTAGAGAGTTTGAAAAAGATACATAAAAGAAAACTCCACATGGTCCCTTTTTGTACATTTGTGTCATCGAGCCTGAAACGGTAGAAAATGATACTTGAGAGAACTGCTTGACCATTTCAATCAAGGAGTACCTTTTTCGTAAATAGTTTATCCCAACCCGAAAAAGCGGTAAACGTATATTGGGTAAACAACATTTCGCAACCTTTAACGAGTTTGAAACAACAAGGGCTTAGCTATCTTTTTGTTTCTAAAGGGTCGGAAAAGAGCTTGAAAGTAGACCCCCCATTGTATTCTCTTTTATGAGTCAAAAGGCAAAAATACTAAGCAATCTTTTCATATGCGTTTTACGAATTGAAAAAAGAGATGAAACGTGAGTCGGCCTGGAGGAACTAGTGGTATAAAGGGTAGCAACTGGTTCCGACAATGGTGGTACTACTCAAAACATGTAATGGTTAAAAGGCTGGCTAATAAAACCACTCATTGCTACGGTCCCTCAAGGAAGGAAACACAACCAAGTGAAAGCATATGATCAGCCAAAGAGACGGTGGCGATGGAATGAAACAACCAAGGCTCATCTGGTAGAAATTAGTTGATAAAAAGAGCAATCACAAGATGTAAATTAGGCATGGGTTCATTTTTACACAAGCTTGAACCATGGAGAAGTCTGCTTGGATTCGATTTCATGTTTACACAAACGTGAAATGAAAAACTATGCTTGCTATAAGTTTGCATGCCCCCAACATAATGACTCAAATGAGGTACATGCCCCCCAAGCTTCATTTCAATCAACTAGGTGGATGGAATGAAAGTTCACTTTCGAGATCTTGGAAAGAATCGACTGGGATTTTACGAGATCATAATCAAAGACTCAATTTGGAAAAGGGAGTTGCTTCATTTTTTTAACGAGGTTGATAAAGTAAAAGAACTATCCTCGAGACCCTTGTTTCATTTTTTAATGAGCTTGACACAAGACAAAGAACTATGTTCACACCCTTTGTTTCATTTTTTAACGAGGTTGACATAATGCCAGGAACTATCCTCGTGACTCCTTGTTTTACTTTTTAATGAGGTTAACACAAGACCAGGAACTATCCTCATAACTCCTTGTTTCATTGTTTAACAAGGTTGACACAAGACCAGGAACTATCCTCACGACTTCTTTTCATGAACCATAAGAGAACTTGGCCCCTAAGAGGTCTTCACTAGATGAAAGAACCACGCTATGGGAGGAATACATGTCATTTGGTACCAAAGACAAATTAGGTTCCAATGCCCCCAGTACATAATGTACAATACCATCTGTGTGATCATCAGCAGATGCGGAGATGGAATGGGTAGCCACATAATTGACTTGTGGCGGGGAAGGTACTGCTTGCAAACAAGAACTGATAGGGGATGACGGTTGCAAAGGAGGCACCTAGTGACCAATGAACGATAGTTGATCAATAGTCACAATTCTCCCTTCGTGCAAAAAACAAACCACATGGAAAAGTGAAGAAAAAAGGGCTCCCATGACATAAACATAGTCGCGTCCAAGGAGAATATTGAAATCTAAGGGACCTTGGACTACCATCATGTCTATATAGACGATATTTCCTCCCGAAGTAATAGGCAACTTTGGAAGGAGCCCTAAGGGTTGACTGGTTCCTTCGTTGAAAGCCAATAGATTCTAGGTGAGAGGCACAAACTGTGGGGAACCCAAAGCTTGCCAAGTAGTAGAAGGCATGATGCTAACATACACACCTTCATCTAATATAGTGCTAGGTACTACCATATTATCGGCTTATACTTTGATCTAGAAAGGCACATAAGATGGGAGGTAGAAAGAAATCAAGTGACTCCAATCGAAAGAAACGACATAACTACTTGGTGGAGGCATCATGTGATTTCCCCCATGCTCTGCAGGAATAGATGAAGGACTCTCCTAAACAGTTGGGATGGGAGGGTCACTCTTCAATTCATGAGAATCTGAGGAGACAAGAAGAACGTGAGGAGTATGAGCATCACTCTCCTCTGAAATAGAGTGAGCAACTGGTGGCGAAACTAAGTCGATACTCTTTTCAACCAATGGTTGGTCGAGAATAGACACAAGAGAGTTTTGTTTAGGAAGAGTAGGATGGGAAAGAGATGAGTCCAAGTCAATATCTTTGCCAACCAGGAGATGGTTAGAAGAAAGCCTTTGATAACCAACAGGAAGTTGGGGTTGACGAGCTCCAAGGTTTTCCAAAACTTTGGAAGCTTTACCCATAAGAGGACAAAGGTGAAGAATATGCTCTCCCTCACATAACCTACAGGGGAATTTAATCTTCCCTTTCTTCTTACCATCGCTAACCAAGGATGCAACATCGACATGATCTCCAGAGGTCGACGGGGACGGTCAATCTAGATTTTGAGACCATACCTCTAAGACTCTGGGAATGCCAGGACAGTCTCTGAGGAGATGGTCACCCTTACACAACCTACAAGGGAATTTTACCTTCTATGGAGGATCAAAAGGTTTGTCTACATGAGGTGCATTTGGAGTAATAGCTTCACGATTGGCCTCTTGCTTATATGACTTCTTTTTCTTCATCAACTTCTTCTTCTTCTTAGCCTCCTAGTTACTAGATTGGAAACCTTCACTAGGCAAAGTAGAAGAGGAGGGTGAAGAAATGGGAGAAGAAGGTGAGGGGTCAATCTTAGAATCATCGTGACATGATTCGAATGAAGGAGACATTTGGACAGGAGTCGAGACGCTCGAGACCACCGAGGTAAAAAACAACCAGATAGGTAAACCAATGGTTAACCCAGGGAGGAACAATGTTGCCATATAAGGAGCACCAACATTTCCAAAACAAGGAAAAGGACCAGGATTCCCATCTGAGGGGAACCCTTGACTGGTATACTTTGGGAATGTTGCAATTGGATTCGACCGTAAAGAATCACTAAGGAAGATAAATTTAACCAGGAATATTTCATAGGCAGTTAATTTTAAGACACTGAAACAAAACTTTTCCTTTTCATATTTTAAGAGTCGAGAAAAGGATGAAAAGGGACTCTAGTCGCTGTCAAATTTAACGAACTCGAAAGGACAAGTGCTCGATGATATTTTCATGTGTAAAGAGTCAGTAAAGATAAAAAATGACTACTCAGGGTACTCTAAGCATGGAGGATTACCAGGTAACTGTGAACCAAAGGATACCTCTTGTGAATCAAGAAGTACGGGCAAACAATCTCCTCGAATGTTGTGTTCGGTGTATCACGTTTACAAGGTGGTAGACTCAGTTTTCAATGGATAAAGGATTGCAGACCTAGTGGGGTCTCCCTTTATATACACATGGTATGGGGAGAAAATGTCTTTACTAGCACTGTTTAATACCAAAGTGAACGACAGCTGCTAGGTTTAAAGATGTCAGAACACGTCTGTAGCCTATACCACTAAATGTGAGCGTTAAGTTTCAATTCTTCCTTAGGTTAATTCGATAAATTTTAATGGTTGCTCTTCAATTAGGTTTCAATTACAAGGCCCTACCACTGTCATCTGACAAAACTCCTACATGCAGCTATATGAGAAAAGAGATCTTTGTCTTCGATGAAAGCTATCACTAATTGAGAGATAGAGAGCACACAATCAATGCAACATTCAAAGAATGAAATATTTCACTAATATATGCCCTAAATGCACTTAATCTTCCCTTAACAACAAAAGAAGTTTCATTTCATTCCCTATGCTTATGATGATGTAATTATAGCTTCTCAATGATGCTAATAATGCAATATTTTCACTTAAGTAAACTAGAATGATGTTCTTCTTTTCATAAAATGCAAAATGAATCTTTCACATAAAGCACTTTAATGAAATTTTTCACAATTCCAAACAAACAAGCATCAATCAAATCCAAAGCATGATGAATGAAACCAAAAGCAACTTCTTCCTAGAATCGAACCAACCAAACAGATAAATGCTTCAATCGAGAAACCAAGCAATGTAATCTATGCTTGGAAAGAGAAAAGAGACACTTGAAATAAGAGAACAAACGAGACTCTTTCACTCATTCAATTGAAAATGAAGCAATGAAAGCATCCTAGTCACTTCAGGGAGGAAGAAGAGAGTCTAAGGGTCAAGACACACTAGCACTGGAATGGGAAAATTTATGATTTTTTCTTAACTTAGAGACTAGAGCAACTTTTGGGCCAAAAGTAGCACTGATCGGCATGACCGGCATGACTTTCAGGCTAAAACTAGTGCTGATAGGTCTGATCGGTGCAATTGTTTGGCCAAAAATAGCATTGATCGAGGGATTCAAAGAAAAATTAAAAAAAAAATTCACACAGGGCTAGACTTAACACATCAAAGGGTGGGCTAAACCAAGAAAGCACACAAACCAAGCTAAATGAAGCCCTCTAGTCAGGGAGAAGATTGTCTAAAAGGCTTATAGGGTCGAAATCATGAGAGAAAAACACACTGGCCAAGATTTGGGGCAAACCCTAATATTCACTTATAGGCATCGACGCGACTACCCAAATGATAACAAGTGCTAGAGGGAGGTTGGTGCGACTATTTCTCAGCAAATCACACTAATCGGCGCGACTATTGATGGATTAAGAGCGTTGATCGAGGGAGCCAAGAAAAAAATAAATTTTTTTTGACATAGGGACCAAATTTGCTACTATGAATTTCAAACTCAGGCTAGTAAGCAGGAGAAAAGAAACAGAACCATAGGGAAAAAGTGGAACTAGAAAGTTCACACGAAATCATGAAATCCAAGACAAACAAAGTATGTACTCCCCAATATGGTCGCCAATTTGTGGTGAAGTAAAATTATAAGTGCATAAACAAACAAATTCCTCTAGCCTAATAATGGGTCTAGCCACAATAGATACATTCTATGGAATATTTCCTTAGGTTAGAACCAATTAAGAGGGCCTACCTCTTAGTATGCTTATCCCATTTGATGATGTCCTTGCTTGCTCACTCCACCTATCTCTCGCTTCCTTCTTCAAGAACCTGAAACAAGTAAACAACAACTGTGATAATAGACAAATTGTAATTCAACCTACTTAACAAGTCAAGAAGCATTAAGCCATGTATATGTAAGATGACAAATTATGTAGGAAATCAATCGATAGTTCCATATATATTGATATCAAGAATATATTACAACCATTGTCTTGACGTTGTGGTTCTCCTCTGACAAGACCAAGTTCCCACACACTTATGCTAGCAATCCATGATGGCCTCAATCAACAACATTTTTAAGGCTCTTCCATTTAGGCTTCACTCCAAACCAAAATCACACTTATCCCTCACAAAACTAGATAGCTACAACTAGGAATAGCTTGATGTTTACTCCAAACCAAAATAGCACTAACACACCAACATTAACACTTCGGCATTAACACTAGCTTGTGCTTGGGAAGAAGGGAGGTTTATATAAAATGAATGGATGGGAGACGGATCCTCTTCTCATGCGAGAAGGGCTTATCCCTTGAGGTAGTTCCATCATTATAGGAAAAAGGAGCCCAAACTGACATCCTCGACCCCATCCAGCCAAACCATTTACCAAACTTTCATTGCGAAGCTTCTAAAGCTAGAAGCTTCAGCTCCTAATTGAAAAACATTCCATAACAGGACTGGTGGAACTAGAACATAGCTCAGTCGCTCTAGTCGGTGCTAGGGATAGTGGTAATCTCTGTACATCGGTGCAAGCGAGACAAAGGCCATTAGCACCGGTCTTATAAACTGGGTAAAACAGAAGTTTCAGGGGAAATGGTGCAAAAGGGAATTGATTTGCGCATGAAGAGGGACACAATGGGAGTTTCTTCATGAAGGCAAAGCATGCAAGGTCCACTATAGAGGTCCTCCAGGATAAAGGGACGGGGAGTACAGGGACAATGACAAAATGTTGTGTAACATGCAACCAACAAGCACACAACAGGAAACCACCCTCAGAACCTTAGATCCATGTGTCCCTCTATTCAAGCTAACCAACAAATAAATTTACATTTATTTATTTTCTGTTTATGCATAATTTCTTAATGATTAATGGCCTCCATGTTGGTGTTACATAGTCAGAATTTTACATTACAAAAATAGGTGTAACATGAGGGATATTCCAAACCCCACAACCTTCAAGGAACATTATCTTTGGTGTTCTCTAAATAGATAAAATAAATAAAGTTTGAGATTTATAACATAAATTATTACATTATCGATATCTTCCATGTCCTGAGTTTCCACTTTGAGAAATTTCATTCATATTTCACAATCTAGTTACCTCTAGGCTGCCTAGCATTCCATCACTCTTCCAGCTCACTTTCTATTGCTCCTCAAGTCTTCAACAGGGAACAATCTCAGCTCATTTGTTCCTAGGACACACCCAATGCATTTATGATCCCAATGAGTATGCACATAATTCTTTGAAAAGCAATTCACTCAAGTTTCCTTTTAAGTGCAATCACACACCTTCCAAGTTTAGGCATCCCCTTATCTACCTCCCCAACCCTTGGGGAAATCCATTCCTTGATAAGGCTTCCTCGCACATGAAGGTTCTTGATGGAGTCTCACAACCAAGGTGTCCCTCTATCTTTCTTTTATATATCACATTTATCATAACGTGTCTCATGGTGATATGTGCATGTAACCACAATTGCCTAACCCTTGAAGTATTCAGCTCTAGTATGCTTCTATTGTGCTCTAATATTACCATGATAATGCTACCTTTTTTTCAATCAACCCCATATATCTATGTTGGATAGCTTAATATATTACCTACATCATAAGCAAATGAAGCTTATGAGGCTAATCATAAAATTTTAAATCAATTGAAACCACAAATTCAACAAAAAAATTCTTTAAACTGATAACTAATTCTTATCTCTATGATTATTTTATGCTTCCATAGCTCCACACCATTTTCAACTGACTCAATCATTATGCCCAACTCATTGAGTGGTTTCTCAGCCAAAGCTATCACTTTGTGGTGGTTATTCTATTGCACATAGTCTTTTTGTACAACTCCAAATAAGCCCCCACCCACCCTCTCACTGACCTCCCAATGAGCGTGGGAATATCGTCTACTATCAAGGTAGTCATATGTCACTATTAATATCATTGAAACTCCATTATCATTTTCCATCAAGCATATCCCCCCCCTCCCCCCCCTCTAGCTCACCTCCTAAAGAGAATGCACATATCATCTACCACTAAGGTAGTCATCTGTCGAAAGGATACCATCAGCTACTCAACGTTATGGGCCTAGGAAACCCCCATTCTAGGTAGTTTACCTAGCCAAAGTATTTCCTTCATGGGCCCCCATTAGCTACTTACCATTACAGGCCCAGGAAACCCCCATTTGAGGCAGCGTACCTATCCAAGGTATTCACTACATAGGGAAATCATTAGAGTCTTACAACCAAATACTAATATGGCATGCTCTAATGTAATTTACATGGAGTCTTATGGGTAGGTAATTTTCTAGAATGATCCATTGCAGTACTCAAGAAATATTATAGTCAAGGTACCAGTTATGACTTATGACATAGCACCATGAATTTTTATCAGAGTTTTAGACATCCTCGTATGCGATAGTCTAATATGTCTACATAGTTTTCTATTAATAATGATAGTACCTATACCTCTACTTACAATTTGACACAAAGACTTCCAAGAAAAAATTTAGGGGCTAAATTTCACAAATGGGTTATTTTTCCATGCCTTTTCCAAAAAAGGATTCGTTAATTTCCATTTTTTCTAATAATTATTCATGCAAATTTTATGTGATAAAATCATTTACCTTAATATAGCCTAAATTTGTCGAGGGTGTGTATAATATACAGTGATAGGGTGCTATGTTAAGGCACTCCATGGTGAAAAGGTCACTGCTTTGAAATTGGTGTTGGGAAAAATACTGAGAAGAGGAGGTGAAACAATATTTTAAAACTCACTTAAACCTTTCAATTTCTTATTCATATTTCTATACATTAATTTCATTAATTAAACCCGCGTATGTACGTGACTATGATGAAGACAAACAATGTTTACCGAGTTAACTAGATTTTCATTTATTTCATCATTTGTTTAACTTGAACCATTGGATCATTACTTCATTAGACATTAATTAAACATTAAGAATGAGCAATAAGAGTAGAATAAATCATCACACATAATAAACACATCAACACATGAGGACACAGATTTTTTTTAGGTGGAAACCAAATGTGGGAGGAAACCACTGATGTCGTCGTCTCTATCTTCATCTTTTATTATAAAGGAAACCATCTTATAATTTGCACTACCGCAGACTCATACTAGTACTAGGAAACCACCTGCAGAAGGATATAATCTTCTCTCATTCTCTAGGACCCACTGGATGGGAGCTCCAACCCACTGATATTGTTTATGGATACTCACCAAAAGTGAGTTCCAACCCCTTGAAGAGATTTATCAGCTACTACTAGAAGGAAGATTCGACTCCCTCACTAAAGGCTCCAACACTCAACACCTCTATGGACAATGTTTCATAGTATTTCATATTGGATCCACCTGACTCAACATCATCAAACCTATAGGCCACTTTTCATTTTTTTTTCAGACTGGACCTACTACTACCAATTCTGAAACCAATTACTGAATCAACTTACCCAATCATCAAATCAATTATTGAATCTCAATCAACCAATACAACTAGATCAAGCTAAACCAAGATACATCATATCAAAGCACAACTACTCATCAGTATACCCAACAAAACATTGTTACACATCAAATAAACCGACTGCTACAACTGCAAGCCCTGATCAAACATATGTCAAGTATATATATTATTGTTTTACAGCATAGCCATGTATGTACACTCTTATCCTTAAGAGGACCTATGTACAGATCTCAAAATATTGAACAACTGAGTATAAATCACTGTCACACTAAATCAATCATGGAAACCCATACTAAACCCATCAAATATCACTTAACCAAATAAAGATCACCACATAGTAGGATCATCCTTAGTCAACTTCTATTTCATAATAAATTCAACCCAGTCAATGTTTTCAAACATAGATTATCATAAGAGAGACCTCATCGAGAGACAACAAAAAACATAACAAAACTTATGTGACATAATTAAAATCTCATACTACAAAACCCTAATAGATGTACGTGACTCTTATAAAGCACTTCCATGTATGTGCACACTTTTTCATACTTGACACCTACGTACAGATTCTAAGATTTTCGCAGAATGTATGCGTGACTACCCAGAGGTAGATCCACATATTTACATTGTTAACACTCTTTAATTTCCCAAGGTTGTGGAAAGAAACCAAGAGGTAACAACAAAACCACTTTGGAAGCTAGGATCTAGCCCTTCCATCTTTAGAGAGGGATCTCTCTATATGATTTAGATTTTTTGTTTAAGATATTAGGCTAGTTATTGAGTTTTGAGTTTGGTTTTTCAAATATTTGGTTGAAAATTGCAGGGAAAGACCATTGGGCATGGAGTCATGGGTCTTTGGGTGATCAAATACAAAAATGATAGAGCAGCTATAACAGGTCAGGATAGGCAAGATTTTGGATCTTTTAAAGTATTTGGTGGAGTGAATAGGGTGAAATATGATTTATATTCAATTAGATATAGAGCAGGTTAAGCTGAATTCTATACTTAACATCAGATCGAAAACATTGATATTGTTTACAAGCTAGAGAAAAGTGTACTTAAACAAATCCGGCCCTTTATCTTCTTGAAACAATAGAGACATAAGAAAAAATATGGAAAATAGAGGAAAAACAATTTCACATGAGAAGGAACATCACCAATTTATTGACACAAGAATCCCGGAACAAACTCTATATATTATTGGAATTTATCACTTCAGTAAATGCACAACTTAAATCAAAAGGTTTACTTCCTTCCTACAAGTTCCAACCTTTTCTAAGCCTTATTTCTAAATATTTATACAAAACTATTACATCTCAGATCAGATTTCAAAAATAAAACATATTTACAATAATATATGTTTGGGGTAGAGATATTTTTAGATATAGAAGAAGAGAAAATAGTAAAATATGTTGAAAACATATTGTGTTGTTGAGGCTATCTAGGAGTTTTCTAATGACTATTGCTACTTCCCTACAAAGCTTGTTCCTATTATGCTGAAAATTGTCTAGCTTTGGTTACACTTCACTTGATTAATTCTAGCAATCAGTCCCACCTTTCTTCACTCTGATTAGAAAATATAACCATATTTCTGAATCTTTCATCCACTTCGGTGTAAGTTTCAAAAGAGGGTTTATTTACAAAAAGGTGGTGGATCTCGTGCTAGATATTCAAATCAAATTGGACCCCCTATATCAATACTTCTCCAGTAATAACTCCTTTAGATTTTGCAAACTTGGAAGCATCACCACCTATGTTGCACAATTGTTCTTAGTATTTTTCTAATAGGATCAATTTTCCATTAGAATTCCTGAGAGTAGGCAAGACTTTTTCCTATAGCCATGTAAATTTCCCATTGAACCTTCTGAACTGCAACTCAATATCTTTACATTTATTTTCCAGCTATGTCATCAAATTCCTCTTTGTTAAAATCCTCTTGACCTCCATGATCATTGTTTTTTATTTGGAATATTCATGTATTCTAGTTCCTCCTTGGTTTTGGAATTTAGCAGCTTGATAATCTTTTGTGCTTTCTCTAGTCTATGCTCCAATTCTACCTTTCTATTTTCTATTATTGTCTTGACTTTGTGTACAAGTTCTTCCTACTCAAAAGTAATCTGAATTGATGACCACATGTCTGTTATGTTGGCATTCATATTCTACCAATTTTTTTCTTGGCCTCTATCAACATCTAAATGACAAAGGACTAGTCTTCATATTTTTCTATCTGCTGGATGAGTTTGTAGTTTTTGTAGAGTTCTGGAAAATATGCATTGAAAGTTCTAAGCTTACTCTTCTCCATCTTGGCCAATGTTTCTAGCAACCTGTCTTTCTCAACCTGAACTGATGTTAATTCATCTAGAGCTCTGGTAAGCTCTGTTGTAGACTTTGAAGTTGTGACCTTTGTTGAAGTTTCTGCTACTATTCCTATGCCTAATGTAGATGCTCCTATTGCTTCCCACTGTTCTTTTTCTTTCAGCAGTGCTTCCATGCCCTGCTCCATCTTTTGTATGTGTGCATTTTTCTCAATCACTAAAGGAAATAGTTTTTCTTTCGCCATTTCTATATTGGAAACCTCTTTAGCTTGAGTATGTTTTGTGGAGGGTAGCTTCAATTATTTCCTCAATGCTTGAATGTTTTCTTCCTTGTTCTTGATGAGATCTTCTCTTGCTTTAATATCCTTGGGATCCTGTCCTAGCTTTATGATCAAATCTTCCAAAGATTTGATTATGTTGTCCTTAGCAAATGATGACATCTTCTCAATTTTTAACTAAAATTTCATGTTATTCAAAGATGATTGCAACTTGGAAGTGGTCATTGCTAAATTAGTGAGGGGTGAAACAATTAGCTCCCATGTCTTCTTATGTAAATCGATTTGATCGACTTCTTGTATTTTTATGGTATCTATTGAGAAATTGAAGAATTTATAGTCTTCAGCACTCCTGGGAGTTGGCACTAGAGGTTCCATGAAGGCCATATGGAATTATCCTTTCTCGGAATCAAATGCAGAAAGAAATCATTGTCGTGTCTTAGTGGTCTGCTTCCAAGATTCAGAGTAGGTGGAAGCCTTCAAAGCTTCATTATTTAATTTTATCTCCCTATATCTTGGGAAGATACTCTTGTGAGTTGAAATCTGTGAACTAGATGATACTAGTGACTAAATTGTTGCTTCTATAGTAGGTGATTGTACTGTTTCTTCTTCTTGAGTAGAAGGAGTGATAGGGGTCCCTGATTAAATCATTGTGGTTGACTGTTGTGTGTCCCCTTCCTCTAGAGTTTCATCTTGAATAGTAATTATTTGAGGCCTAAATAGAGGATTTATTAGAGAGTCTAATTTCTGAGTAGCATTTGGGTCCTTCTTATTTCTTTTGAAAACAATAAATTTTGTATGCCAATTGTTAGAATCACTAGGGGACATGGCTTATCTTTCCCTTTTTCCCTCCTTTTCTTTAGGAATCAATGTCTAAATAGATGATTTACTGACAAGTTTTTCTTTAATTTCTTGTAGAGTACCCTCTATCCATTCCTCTTGATTTTCATATTGTTCAATTTCAAGCCTTGGTGTGTGTGCATAAGAGGTACTCTCCTATTCTAATCTGAGTTTTGAAATGATGCCCCAGGGATCATAAAACCAAGAGAAACTCAGTTTGAATTTTATCTGACTCAAGATAGCATCTACTTCCTTTCTTGCAGCTGTAGTGTTGATTATGTAGGGCCCTATGTGATATTTAAAATTGAAATATGCTTTCTTCTTGTAGGATACAAAATGCACCTCATCCATATTTAGCATTTGCCTTATGTATTCTAATGCAAATATCCTAATAGGTACAACAACTGGAAATCTGTAGGGAGGCAATTCTGATTCATAAAATCTGATCTCATTGTAGTTCTGGTATAAATACTAGTCTCCCACTTTAGATTGATCTGATAAATGCAAAAATTTCCTTATTTCTAGTGAAATCGTTGGGATCACACCACTGCTCAGCAAACATAGTGAGGTATATAAAAAATTAGCAACATAATCAGTATAAGAATATTCCTCTGAGTTATTTCTAACCAAAGAAGTCCAATGAATGATTAATCAGGGGTTACCTTCGCTATTTGTCTTTTGTAAAGGGAACTTAAATTTGTCTGACTAGTAAAATAGCATAAGGTAAACTAGGATTGACTGATACTTAAAGACACCTTCTACTTTGAAATTGACAAACTGGTCATGGATGGAGTTGGCCAAAAACTAACTATAATTGAAAAGGATGGAGGGTTGTTTACCAACTACAAAAATAGATAAAAAAAATCTAACACTATCACATCGACCCACTGGTCATTATGGTACCCAAGAAGTCGAGTTACCATGAAGATTACCTATTTGGATATTTCAAGAAACATTGCAACTGGGTATGGAGGATTGGTCTTGGGTAATTCAACATTTTCTGGAAGAAATTAAAAATCCAAGCTCTCTGAGGGAATTTTAATTTTTTATATAATTCCATTAAAAGATCAATGGAAAAAGGATGGTGAGAGGTCTGATAGTTAACTTGCAGGGCCTGGAAGATGCGTTTAGGGGAAATATAGAAAATGAATTCATTGTCATAGGAAATGACTACCCTTTGACTTGATAAATATCTAAGGTGGCACCAAACAGAGAACTCAGGAAAAAAGTGAGTTTGGGGAAAAATTGTGGGAGAAAGAATTCCCAAACACTTAATTCATCACTTTTATCCAAGTATTTCTACATTTCCCAGTTATGGATCTCATAGAGATCAAATTCTGACTGGGTTTCTACTATTTTATACAGGGTGTCTATTAAGGGAGATTTATCAAAATCTGAGACTAGGGGAATAAGGTGATTTGACTCTGTGATCTTTCCTTTTCCTTTATGATTTGACATTTTGGAAAATGAACATAGGGAATGAGAGAACAATGTTGTAGTAAACCTAGTAGAAGAAAACCTAACAGAAAAGGTTTGAAGAGCAAGGTTACCATGAAAAACTATTGGCTGTATGCAAGGAATTGGTTATTGAAAGTTGGTAGTTGGTAGCAGTTTCATCCTTCGTCCCATAGGATCAACAACATGCAAAAGGAAATGAAGTAATGACCCCAAAATATCTTTTATAACAATCGAATTGGTTGCATAATGGCTTCATTAACGACTATTGAGCGACGAGGATTTATTGGTAAAACGGATAAGCTGTAGAAATTTAATAACATAACATTCAATTAGCAATTGGAGGGAGATTCAAATGTTGAACAGGCAATGGCGTGGAGGGGAGTGATGTGACAGAAGCAAAGTGGCTAAGGGAACCAGGTATGTGTCGAGATATGAGTGGAGAAGGGGGAGAGTGGAGGTGGTATTTCTCAGGGTTTGAGGGCGTGTTGTAGGCAGTAGGCAGAATAGGGAGGGGAACCCATGAAATGCCCCAAGAATTGCCACATTAGACCAAGGGTTTTGGGTGGAAACACCTCCC
>APFE031711494.1:149781-186570 GCA_000404065.3 Pinus taeda
CCCCCCTTGTGTTAACTGTCAGGAGTGCAAGGGGTGCCAAAAACACCCTGCCACCATAAATCTGGGTGGAGTAAATCACCTCCATTAATACTTGTGTGACTTTTATTCGCAAAATGATCAAAAAGACTTTTTTTCATATTATGTTTTATCAAATACATAAAATAAACGAATAAATCATATATATAAGGTTTCAAACCTTACAAAAATTTTCATTATTTGGAATTAATGTGGCATTTTAGTTAGCTCACTTTGGGGTTTATTTTTTAATTTTTCTAATTTTTTTCATTTCTTTTGTTTCTTTTCACATATATATCATTTCTTTTATATATTCCCTATTTTATTTTCATTCTTTGCTCTTTTTATCCTCTTTCTATTTTTCTTTATCATATATTTTTTACTTTTCTTTTTCTCTTTTTCTCTTTTGAAAATAATTTGCAGGTTGCAATCATTATTTACAAGATATCCTATGAGAAAATCAATAGATAATCATCAATTGATCTTATAAGTTATAGGACCCTAACATATGTGACTTCTCAATGGAAAACCAGTGTACAGATTTGTAATCCCTGAGTCATACCTTCATTGCACAACACAACATCTATCTAACCCAAATATCAACATACAAACTGTTACAGACACACATCATAATATTATCATCATAGATCTATGAAACCCTAAATAGATTATCCATCACATACACACTCTAACACTTGATCTCCATCTCCTTATATAGTATAAGCCTGAGCTAATAACTTAGGCCAATCTATTAGAAATGTCTATGGTATTCTTTGACAGGATCAAATATCTATTTTCCATGCTCAATACTATGGGCCAATACCATGGTAGAAACCTCTGGTTTTCCAATTACCATGGTGCGGAATATGCACACGACTTTCACCATAACTACGTATATATGCGGCATTTCTTCAGAGGACTTGCATATACTTTCCTAAACTTCACCTTTATCATCCCTCTATTTATGAACTCATAATCCTTTGTATATCTCACCTATATCATTTTCATAACCATCATGTTGACATATTTATCAAGTAGGTTTCCATCAAGGACAACACATTAGTCAAAATTCCAACAATCTCCCCCTTTGGACTTGATGGCAACCACTTTGGTGTTTGTTCACCATCACCTATAAATACCTGCAAAAACACTTGTAAGCATACCAAACATCTCCCCAAGAATTCTTCTCCAAACACCAAGCTACTCTCCCCCTTTGAAATCAAGGTAAAAGGGTCATTCAATGTTGAATGAAGACTTATTTTCCCCATTGTAGAGAGGATCACTATAGGTATGATCTATTGAATATGAACACTAACCATCATCCCCCTGAGGATATCTTGAATCTTTTGGAAGATTTTCAATGAAGTACATGACTCTATGACTCAACCAAATATGACTTTCCTATCACCAAGGACTCATTCTTACATCAATCCCCCAACACAGTGGGCTTACATATCAAATGCTCAAAATGGGATTACATACATAATTGACTTGACCCAAATAGTCCAAACATGATTGAATATTACCATTATTACATCATGGGTCTTTACATGACCTTTTCATCAAGAGACATATATGACATTCATAACCAAAACTAACGAATTCAATAGTGTGTTGGAAATAATACTCAGAGAGGGGTGAATTAGTATTATTAAACTAATAAATTTGCATTTCCATAATCATATTCTTATACTCTAATTTAGTTAAGAGAACTCGCATGCACACACAACTGTGTTTAGAGCAACTAGCATATATCCAGCAAACTTATGATTCATTTAATTCATCATATATTAATCTTTAATCAATGCATCAGAACCATATAAATAGTAACCAGGTGCAGTAAAACCAGAACAGATCATCACAAATAAGAAACACACCTGAACAACAAGATATATGGTGGAAACCCAATGTGGGTGAAAACCACTTACTGCAATCGTCTCTATCTTCTTTTAATAATAAGAGAATTCTATTTACAATTTCCTTTTTTTTTTGTACTGGTGCAGTCTTAGTTGTACACAGGCTTTTACCCACAGAAGGCTACAACCTTCTCTCATTCTCCAGCTTCTACTGGAAGGGAGCTACAACCCCCTAGCTCTTGTACTAGCTGATATGTATACTAGTATAGAGGTGTCGGCCTACAGAAGGCTACAACCTTCTCTTTTCTTCCAAGGACCACGTTTCATAAATTTCAGTCTGGATCCATCAACAACATCATTCAATCATCAAATATATCTGCATCAACCAATCTTCTTTTGAACCAACCACAACCGAATCAATCAATCACTCTGATCATTCAGAATGTTGTCACCAGAATACAGTAACCAGAACCCAAGCAATAACTTAGAACACTACAACAACAAACAGAACAACTAAAACATATTTTATAAGGTATATGCTACTTCCATGTGTCGAACCTACGTGCATACACACTTTCCTCAAAGTGAACCAGTGTAGAGATCTGCAAATCAAATTTATGATATATACATTGTTTTGATATGCAGAACCAGTGTGTATACGCTTCTTTTCTAAAGTGAACATGCGTACAGATCTGTAAACGATGATTTAGACATAACAATAGTTATAGACTTCAATCATACCCACATCATCATATTTACAGACTACAACATGTGCCAGTTATTCAGATACATGATCAAACCACATAAAGATAATTCACTTCTAGCCTGATTAGATCTTATCCTTCATCAAGCACTAAGGTTCTTCCTCAGTTTAGATCAAGCACGACACCATAAGCCAATAAGCTGCATATTAGATCTCACACTATATCAGATATTCGATACTTTCACACCTTGGCCTAATGATCTTCTCCTCCTTTTATAGTTTTAGGCCTTTCACAATACCATGGTCCAAAAACCACTTAGGACCAATACCTTGGACCAAATACCTGGGGTCAATACCTCAGACCCAATACCTTGGACCAATACAATGGATCAAAATACCATGGACCAAATACCTCGGACCAAAAATTTAGTCTTCCAAGGTTTACGCGCTTTTACTTTTGTGAAAGTGCGTGTGTATGTATACGCAACTTGTATAGAGTGAACCTGCGTGTATACGTGGCTTGGTCAACGGTGAACCTGCGTATACTTCTCTTTATTCATTATGTGTAATCTAATCTATACTTCTGTGGTTTTAACCTGCAGTACTATTATCTGAGTGAGTTACTTTCTGAACTGATTCCTTGAAGCATTTAACCACATTTGTAAACACTCCTGTCATGCATTCTGTCACATCTGATATCTCTTCTGTAGATTCATCTAGTTACTATATACAAGAGAGTTGTTCTGCTACAAGTGGGTTGCCATCAATTACAATACATACATCATAATGCCAACAATCTTCCCCTTTTAACTTGATGGCAACATCCATACCCATGTCACTCTCCCCCTTTGACATCAAGGGCAAAGGATCATGCTCCCCCTAAGTGCATGCTGAATTCTCTGATATGCTGAAGTGCTGATTGAGCTCCCATGATTGAGCCCATGCTCCCCTTGAGCATAAGCAAAGTTTACAAAAAGATGTTCTAAAAGAATAACATGACTCTATACACACATCACAAATGACCTTCCTATCACCAATAACTCATACATGCATCCTTCTCCCAACCAAGTGGGGATACATCAATTGTTTATACAAGTCAAAAACAACAAACATTACATCATTCATCCCATGCATAGTGGGGTTACAAATTAGGTCTTTTCATGACCGTTACATTTAAAAGATATACATGAAATATATCACAGAGACCAAATGTCTTAAACAAGACCATTATAGTCATAAACAACTATCATCAGTAGCATTTGTCAATAGCATCCAAGCCAGAAACCTATATATGTCCATCAATAGTTCCCAAAATATCATCAACCATGTACTCCCCCTAAACCTATGCCACCTATTCACTATCAGATCTAATCATTGCATATGTCAGTAAGAGATATCAAAGCATCATCATCAATCAAAGATACATCAAGTGATCAATAACACTATGATGACCAATACATCAACAGATTGAAATTATCATCAAATAGAGTAGATAATTGTCAGAACCATCACAGACCCCCTTTCTTCTGAGTCTGGCCCACTGATTTTCTTCAAACCAACATATACGCGATCATGTCCACAGAAAATCGTGTATCTACATGACTACACTTCAAGAAACTCGCATATAACCACATTTCCTTGACAAATAGGATTTAACAACAGGATGATGTAGAAACTACTCCCAGCTTTTGTCTGAGATATTCAAATGTCTCTCTGGGTAGTGGTTTAGTGAATATATCAACAACCTGTTCTTTGGAGGGAACATACTCCAATTTGACTTTCTGTTTAAGCACTTGTTCACGTAGGAAATGATATTTGATGGGTATGTGCTTGGTCTTGAAGTGAATGACTGGATTTTTTGAAATACTGATGCACTTGTATTATCACATAGAATGGAGATGGGGGGAGTACATGTGATTTGAATATCTTGCAAGGTTTGCATCATCCAAAGTAATTGTGTGCAGCAAGATGCAACGGCCATGTATTCTACTTCAGCTGTAGATAATGCAATTGAACTTTGTTTCTTGCTGAACCAAGACACCAACCTAGAACACATATAGAATGCACCACCACTAGTGACTTTTCTGTCATCAACACTTCCTACACAATCTGCATCTGTATATGCATGAAGTGTAAGATCAATATCTGTAGGATACCATAAACCAAAGCTCTGTGTTCCTTGATGATATTTGAAGATCCTTTTGACTACCTGAAGGTGAGATTCCTTTGGATTTGCTTGGAATCTTCCAACTATTACCACTGCATGCATGATGTCCGGTCGAGTACCTGTTAGATAAAGCAAATTTCCAATCATGGATCTATAAGTTGCTTGATGTACCACTGCAGATTCATCATTTGAGTTGAGACTACATCCTATTACCATTGGAGTACATACTGGTTTAGAATCTTCCATGCTGTACTTTTTCAGCATCCGTTTGAGATATTTAGTTTGTGAGAGAAAAATACCATCTTTATTTTGCTGAACTTGTAGACCAAGAAAGTAGGTAAGCTCACCAAGAAAGGACATTTCAAATTCTTGCTGCATTACTGAAGCAAACTTTTGACTCATGGATTCTTCATTGCTACCAAAAATGATATCATCAACATACACAACAATTATTACCAATTTATCAGTGTCCATCTTTGTATATATATTGTTATCTGCTAACCCTTTTAAAAAACCCTATTGGTGGAGAAATTTGTCAAGACGGTAATACCATGCCCTTGGAGGCTGTTTTAGACCATAGAGAGCTTTCCTGCATTTTCATACAAGTTTTGCATCATTTCCACGAATGAATCCTTCTAGTTGTTCAATGTAGACTTCTTCTTCTAAGTCTCAATTAAGAATGGCAGATTTTACATCCATTTGGTATTCTTTGAATTTCTGAAAACTAGAAAGAGCAAGAAACATTCTAATGGCTTCAAGTCTAGCAACAGGTGCAAAAACTTCTTCAAAGTCTATACCTTCTTGTTGAGCATATCCTTTACAAACAAGTCTGGCCTTGTTTGTAATAACTTCTCCATTTTCATTCAGCTTGTTTTTGAATATCCATTTAGTTCCTATGATATTATTATCATGAGGTCTAAGGACTAATTCCCAAGTATTATTCTTTTCAATTTGCTCAAGTTTCATTCATGGCCTTGACCCAACATTCATCTCCGCATGCTTCATTTACATTTTGAGGTTCAGTGGAAGATAGTAATGCTAGATAGCTTGAAGCTTCGACAATGGTTCTTCTAGTCTACACACTTGCCCCTTTTTCTCCTAAGATTTGAGCTTCTAGATGATTTTTCTGAACATACCTGGACGAAGTCTTTTCTTCTATCATTATCTCTTCTTCTAGTGTGTCATTGGTTTCTTCTTCAGAAGCAGTGTGATTTGATGTGGGAAAATGATCCATCTTCTTCATTGTCATAATCTTCTGTTTCTCTCTATTTTGAATTTTTGCATGCTTCATCAACCACAACATCAATACTTTCAATAATTTTCCCAAGTCTTTTATTGTAACATTTATATCCTTTACTTCGGGAAGAGTAGCCAAGAAGAATACCTTCATCTGCTCTGGGTTCAAACTTACCAAGTTTTTCTTCAGTCCTTTTCATGTAAAATTTGCTTCCAAAAACTTTGAAGTATTTTACAGTGGGAGTCTTACCATACCAAAGTTCATGTGTATTTTGAGTGTTGTTTACATGAACATTTGCTTGATTTAGAATAGTGACAGCAGTGAATGCAGCTTCACCCCAGAAGGTTGCAGGAGTTCCAGATTCATCTAGCATAACATAAGCCATTTGTTGAATAGTTCTGTTCATCTTTTCTACCACTCCATTTTGTTGAGGAGTCCTTGCAGTGGATAGCTGCCTTTTTATTCCATGTTGTTCACAAAAGTCAAAGAATTTTTTTGAGGTAAATTCCCTTCCTCAATCAGATCTGAGGCATTTGATTTTGCGATCTGATTAATCTTCAACCAAAGCTTTGAAGGCTTTAAACTTTTCAAATGCTTCATATTTATTCTTTAGAAGACCTATCCAACACATTCTGGAAAAATCATCAATGAACAATATGAAGTATTCTTCTCCACGAGGTGAATTTTTCCTTGATGGACCACATAAATCAGTATGAACAAGTTCAAGAGGCATACTAGATGACCCTTCCTTTTCTATGAATTGAGATCTGGTTTGCTTACTGAATTGACATGATTTGCATATAATATTTTCAGGAATGCTGATATTTGGAAGATCACGAACAACTCAGAATCTGCATGCTTTTCTTATTTGAGGAAAGCTTAGATGTCCCAATCTTCTATGCCATAGCCCGTCTTCATCATTTTTGCTTAGATATCACTGTTGTTGTCCTCCCTTGAGTATGTATAGGTTGTTTGGAGTTCTTGTCCCTTTAATCACAGTTTCTCTTCTATCAAGCTCACAAACAACACATCCATTTGATCGAAACACTACTTCATTTCCTTGATCACACATTTGACTCACACTGAACAGATTATGCTTTAAGCCATCAACATACATAACATTCTGAGCTTTAACGTTTTCTTTCAAGAAAATAGAGCCTTTACCTTTAATGATAGCAGGAGTTTCGTTTCCAAATGAGACACCCTTTTCCTTTTCTAAGGCATTATATGAGTGTAGTTTTTCTCTATCACCTGTCATGTATTTTGAGCATCCACTGTCAATGTACCATTGGTTTTCTTGTCCTTTTGCATACAAGGCTATACCACATCTTTCTATTTGTGGTTCTTTCTTTCTCCATATTTTGGGATTTAATGGAGTTTTCTCTTTTTGAACTATTTGCTGAAATTTACTCCTGCATTCAGATTCTTCATGGCCAAAGTTGTTACAGAGTGAGCATTCTATTTCATTCTCAAGAAGAGAAATGTTATTATAGGAACGTTTCTTGATCCTTGTCACATTCCTTTGATTTCGTGCTTCTCTAGTCATGATAGTTTTGTAAGCAACACATTAAGCAGCTTTGTGTCCAAAAATATGACATGAGAAACATTGACCATTAAAGAAGTTCCTACGATTATTGAATCTACTAACCTTTTGATTGTAGTTGAAATTCCTTCTACTGACCTATTGATTGATATTCTTTGAAGCAAATTGAGTACGATTTACCTGAGGCTGATTGTGGCTTCTGTTCATCGTTAAAGTAAATTGATTTTGATTCACCTGCTGATTTGCTTTATGCATTTGTTCACAATTGTCAAACTGTTCACTGCTCTTTGCTGCATCACGATAGCTTTTAGTGGAGGTTGACGACCTTTGTGATTGAGATGTTTCTTCAGTATACCCAAGACCTATCTTTATCAAAGGAGAGCATTGTACTTTGATAATTTCATTTAAGGTTTCTGATCCTTTAGAAAATCGAAGATTGAGATCTTTTGTTTTCTCAAGATCCTTTCTTAGACCCACAATTTCACATTCTAGCTTTTCATTGTGTTTTTCTCTTTCAGCAAGTTGGTATGTCAAGGTATCTATAATCATATTCTTTTCTTCTAGACATATTTTGAGTTTAGATATTTCTTCATAAAGGTCATCTTCATCTAAAGCATCCAAAAAATCATCATCTTCATAAGCCATCATAAGTCTATAGTCATTACTATTTTCATCTTCATCACTATTTGATAAGCCATCTCTATCTTCATGAGTATAGTAGCTCTTTTTACTTACACTTTGTTTTCTATTCCATTTTGTAGTTTCCTTCCCTTTATCATATTTATCTTTATGAGCACATTTGGCAGTATAATGACCAACTCTACCACAGGCAAAACATTTGAAAGGTAGTTTATCTCTAAATCTACCAGAACCCCGTTGAAGATTCTTGACAAAGTTCACTTCCTCTTCTTCTTCTTAAATATGTTCTGATTCATTGAGTTCTCTTCTTTTTACAGAAGCTTTAAATGTGGCTTCTCTCATATCTAATGAACCTCCTTGTCTCATCTCAAAGGCAGTTAAGATTCTGTGAAGCTGTGTCATAGTAATAGTATGTAGATCCTGTTTTTCTTCCATGGAAGACACTTTTGATTCAAATTTAGCAGATAAGTATCTTAAAACTTTTTCAACTAAGGTAAATTCCTTTATCTCTTCACCCAGATTCTTCATGCAATTAACAATCTCATCTATACGTAAGAAGTAACTAGCTACACTTTCATCATTATGCATCTTGAGAGTTTCATATTGAATTTTGAGATTTGCAGTTTAGCATGTTTTACCTGAGAGTCTCCTTCATAGCTTAGAATGATTTTGTCCCATATTTCTTCGGCTGATTTGAGCTACATAACTTTGGCAAACTCTGATTGTGACAGACTTCCCAATAATGTATTGACAACCTTGGCATTGGTTTCATATTGCTTTTTAGCTACTGCATTTGTAGGAATTGCTAATGGAAATGTATATCCTCCTTCCACGATTTCGCAGACATCTGTTGCAAGAGATTGAAGATAGGCTATTGTTCTTACCTTCCGGTAAACAAAGTTTCTCCCATCAAAGATTAGCAGTTTGATGGATCCCCCGCTTTCTTTATTACTCGTGATGATGGATATTCCTTCAAGGGATCAAGCTTCTTCTGAAGCACCTGTTCTGATACCAATTGTTGGAAATAATACTGAGAGGGGGGGTGAATCAGTATTATTAAACTAATAATTTTTCATTTCCATAATCAGATTCATATATGCTACTTTAGTTAAGGGAACTCGCGTGTACATGCAACTATGTTTAGAGCAACTAGCATATATCCAACAAACTTATGATTCAGTTAATTCATCATATATTGATCTTTAATCAATGCATCATAACATATAAACAGTAACCAGGTGCAGTAAAACCAGAAGAGATCATCACACATAAGAAACACACATGAACAACAAGATATAAGGTGGAAACCCAATGTGGGTGAAAACCACTTGTTGCAATCATCTCTGTCTTCTTTTAATAATAAGAGAATTTTGTTTACAATTTTTTTTTTGTACAGGTGCAGTCTTATACCAGTACGCAGGCTTCTACCTACATAAGGCTACAACCTTCTCTCTTTCTCTAGCTTCTACTAGAAGGGAGCTACAACCTCCTAGCTCTTGTACTAGCTGATATGTTTACTAGTATGTAGGTGTCGGCCTACAGAAGGCTACAACCTTCTCTCTTTCTCTAGCTTCTACTAGAAGGGAGCTACAACCTCCTAGCTCTTGTACTAGCTGATATGTTTACTAGTATGTAGGTGTCGGCCTACAGAAGGCTACAACCTTCTCTTTTCTTCTAGGAACCACATTTCATAAGATTTCAGATTGGATCCATCAACAACATAATTTAATCATCAAATATATCTACATCAACCAATCTCCTTTTGAACCAACCACAACCGAATCAATCAATCACTCTGATCATTCAAAATGTTGTCACCAGAATACAGTAACCAGAACCCAAGCAATAACCTAGAACACTGCAACAGCAAACAGAAGCAACTAAAACATATTTTATAAGGTATACGCTACTTCCGTGTGTCGAACCTGCGTGCATACGCTCTTTCCTCAAATCGAACCAGCGTACAGATCTGCAAATCAAATTTATGATGTATGAAAATCAAATTTATGATGTATACATTGTTTTCATATGGAAAACCATCGTGTATACGCTTCTTTTCTAAAGTGAACCTTCGTACATAAACGATGATTTAAGCATAACAATAGTTCTAGACTTCAAGCATACCTAGATCATCATATTTACAGACTACAACATGCACTAGTTATTCAGATATATGATCAAACCACATAAATATAATTCACTTCTAGCCTGATTAGATCTTATCCTTCATCAAGCGCTAAGGTTCTTCCTCGATTCAGATCAAGCACGACACCATAAGCCAATAACCTACATATTAGATCTCACACTATATCATATATTCAATACTTGCATGCCTTGTCCTAATGATCTTCTCCTCCTTTTATAGTTTTATGCCTTTCTCAATACCATGGTCCAAAAACCACTTAGGACCAATACCTTGGACGAAATACCTGTGGTCAATACCTCGGACCCAATACCTTGGACCAATACCATGGATCAAAATACCATGGACCAAATACTTTAGACCAAACATTTAGTCTTCTAAGGTATACACACTTTTCCTTTTGTGAAAGTGCATGTGTACGTGTACACGACTTGTATATAGTGAACCCACATGTATACATGGCTTGGTCAATGGTGAACCTGAATATACCTCTCTTTCTTCATTCTGTGTAATCTAATCTATATTTTTGTGTTATTAACCTGTAGTATTGTTATCTGAGTGAGTTGCTTTATAAGTTATAGGACCCTAGCATATGTGACTTCTCAATGGCAAACCAGTGTACAGATTTGTAATCCCTAAGTCATACCTTCGCTGCACAACACAACATCTATCTAAACCAAATATCAACATACAAACTGTTACAAACACACATCATAATGTTATCATCATAGATCTATCAAACCCTAAATAGATTATCCATCACATGCACACTCTAGCACTTGATCTCCATCTCCTTATATAGTATAAGCCTGAGCTAATAACTTAGGCCAATCTATTAGAAATGTCTATGGTATTCTTTGACAGGATCAAATATCTATTTTCCACGCTCAATACTATGGGCCAATACCATGGTAGAAACCTCTGGTTTTCCAATCACCATGGCGCGGAATATGCACACGACTTTCACCATACCTGCGTATATATGCGGCATTTCTTCAGAGGACTTACATATACTTTCCTAAACATCACCTTTATCATCCCTCTATTTATGAACTCATAATCCTTTGTATATCTCACCTATATCATTTTCATAACCATCATGTTGACATATTTATCAAGTAGGTTTCCATCAAGGACAACACATTAGTCAAAATTCCAACAATCTCCCCCTTTGGACTTGATGGCAACCACTTTGGTGTTTGTTCACCATCACCTATAAATACCTGCAAAAATACTTGTAAGCATACCAAACATCTTGCCAAGAATTCTTCTCCAAACACCAAGCTACTCTCCCCCTTTGAAATCAAGGGAAAAGGGTCATTCAATGTAACTTGAATGAAGACTTATTTTTCCCGTTGTAGAGAGGATCACTATAGGTATGATCTATTGAATATGAACACTAACCATCATCCCCCTGAGGATATCTTGAATCTTTTGGAAGATTTTCAATGAAGTACATGACTCTATGACTCAACCAAATATGACTTTCCTATCACCAAGGACTCATTCTTACATCAATCCCCCAACACAGTGGGCTTACATATCAAATGCTCAAAATGGGATTACATGCATAATTGACTTGACCCAAATAGTCCAAACATGATTGAATATTACCATTATTACATCATGGGTCTTTACATGACCTTTTCATCAAGAGACATATATGACATTCATAACCAAAACTAACGACCTCAATAGTGTGTTGGAAATAATACTCAGAGAGGGGTGAATTAGTATTATTAAACTAATAAATTTTCATTTCCATAATCATATTCATATACTCTACTTCAGTTAAGAGAACTCGCATGTACACACAACTGTGTTTAGAGCAACTAGCATATATCCAGCAAACTTATGATTCATTTAATTCATCATATATTAATCTTTAATCAATGCATCAGAACCATATAAACAGTAACCAGGTGCAGTAAAACCAGAATGGATCATCACACATAAGAAACACACATGAACAACAAGATATATGGTGGAAACCCAATGTGGGTGAAAACCACTTACTGCAATCGTCTCTATCTTCTTTTAATAATAAGAGAATTCTATTTACAATTTCCTTTTTTTTTGGTACTGGTGCAGTCTTAGCTGTACACAGGCTTCTACCTACAGAAGGCTACAACCTTCTCTCATTCTCCAGCTTCTACTGGAAGGGATCTAAAGCCCCTTAGCTCTTGTACTAGCTGATATGTTTACTAGTACGGAGGTGCCGGCCTACGGAAGGCTACAACCTTCTCTTTTCTTCCAAAGACCACGTTTCATAAATTTCAGTCTGGATCCATCAACAACATCATTCAATCATCAAATATATCTGCATCAACCAATCCCCTTTTGAACCAACCACAACCGAATCAATCAATCACTCTGATCATTCAGAATGTTGTCACCAGAATAACTTAGAACACTACAACAACAAACAGAACAACTCAAACATATTTTATAAGGTATATGCTACTTCCATGTGTCGAACCTACGTGCATAAACACTTTCCTCAAAGTGAACCAGTGTAGATATCTACAAATCAAATTTATGATATATACATTGTTTTGATATGCAGAACCAGTGTGTATACGCTTCTTTTCTAAAGTGAACATGCGTACAGATCTGTAAACAATGATTTAGACATAACAATAGTTCTAGACTTCAATCATACCCACATCATCATATTTACAGACTACAACATGTGCCAGTTATTCAGATACATGATCAAACCACATAAAGATAATTCACTTCTAGCCTGATTATATCTTATCCTTCATCAAGCGCTAAGGTTCTTCCTCAGTTCAGATCAAGCACGACACCATAAGCCAATAACCTACATATTAGATCTCACACTATATCAGATATTCGATACTTGAACACCTTGGCCTAATGATCTTCTCCTCCTTTTATAGTTTTAGGCCTTTCTCAATACCATGGTCCAAAAACCACTTAGGACCAATACCTTGGACCAAATACCTGGGGTCAATACCTCAGACCCAATACCTTGGACCAATACCATGGATCAAAATACCATGGACAAAATACTTCGGACCAAAAATTTAGTCTTCCAAGGTTTACGCGCTTTTACTTTTGTGAAAGTGCGTGTGTATGTATACGCAACTTGTATAGAGTGAACCTGCGTGTATACGTGGCTTGGTTAATGGTTAACCTGCGTATACCTCTCTTTCTTCATTCTGTGTAATATAATCTATACTTCTGTGGTCTTAACCTGCAGTACTATTATCGTAATGAGTTACTTTATGAACTGATTCCTTGAAGCATTTCACCACATTTGTAAACACTCCTGTCATGCATTCTATCACATCTGATATCTCTTTTGTAGATTCATCTAGTTACTATATACAAGAGAGTTGTTCTACTACAAGTGGGTTACCATCAATTACAATACATACATCATAATGCCAACAATCTTCCCCTTTGGACTTGATGGCAACATCCATACCCATGTCACTCTCCCCCTTTGACATCAAGGGCAAAGGATCATGCTCCCCCTAAGTGCATGCTGAATTCTCTGATATGCTGAAGTGCTGATTGAGCTCCCATGATTGAGCACATGCTCCCCTTGAGCATAAGCAAAGTTTGCAAAAATTTGTTCTAAAGGAATAACATGACTCTATACACACATCACAAATGACCTTCCTATCAGCAATGACTCATACATGCATCCTTCTCCCAACCAAGTGGCGATATATCAATCGTTTATACAAGTCAAAAACAACAAACATTACATCATTCATCCCATGCATAGTGGGGTTACAAATTAGGTCTTTTCATGACCGTTACATTTAAAAGATATACATGAAATATATCACAGAGACCAAATGTCTTAAACAAGACCATGATAGTCATAAACAACTATCATCAGTAGCATTTGTCAATAGCATCCAAGCCAGAAACCTATATATGTCCATCAATAGTTCCCAAAATATCATCAACCATGTACTCCCCCTAAACCTATGCCACCTATTCACTATCAGATCTAATCATTGCATATGTCAGTGACAGATATCAAAGCATCATCATCAATCAAAGATACATCAAGTGATCAATAACACTATGAGGACCAATATATCAACAGATTGAAATTATCATCAAATAGAGTAGATAATTGTCAGAACCATCGCAGACCCCCTTTCTTCTGAGTCTGGCCCACTGATTTTCTTCAAACCAACATATACGCGATCATGTCCAAGAAACTCGTGTATCTACATGACTACACTTCAAGAAACTCGCATATAACCACATTTCATTGACAAATAGGATTTAACAATAGGATGATGTAGAAACTACTCCCAGCTTTTGTCTGAGATATTCAAATGTCTCTCTGGGTAGTGGTTTAGTGAATATATCAGCAACCTGTTCTTTGGAGGGAACATACTCCAATTTGACTTTCTGTTCAAGCACTTGTTCACGTAGGAAATGATATTTGATGGGTATGTGCTTGGTCTTGAAGTGAATGACTGGATTTTTTGAAATAATGATGGCACTTGTATTATCGCATAGAATGGAGATGGGGGGAGTACATATGATTTGAATATATTGCAAGGTTTGCATCATCCAAAGTAATTGTGTGCGGCAAGATGCAGCAGCCATGTATTCTGCTTCAGCTGTAGATAATGCAATTGAACTTTGTTTCTTGCTGAACCAAGACACCAACCTAGAACACATATAGAATGCACCACCACTAGTGACTTTTCTGTCATCAACACTTCCTACCCAATCTGCATCTGTATATGCATGAAGTGTAAGATCAATATCTGTAGGATACCATAAACCAAAGCTCTGTGTTCCTTGATGATATTTGAAGATCCTTTTGACTACCTGAAGGTGAGATTCCTTTGGATTTGCTTGGAATCTTCCAACTATTACCACTGCATGCATGATGTCTGGTCGAGTACCTGTTAGATAAAGCAGATTTCCAATCATGACTCTGTAAGTTGCTTGATGTACCACTGCAGATTCATCATTTGAGCTGAGACTACATCCTATTACCATTGGAGTACATATTGGTTTAGAATCTTCCATGCTGTACTTTTTCAGCATCTGTTTGAGATATTTAGTTTGTGAGAGAAAAATACCATCTTTATTTTGCTGAACTTGTAGACCAAGAAAGTAGGTAAGCTCACCAAGCAAGGACATTTCAAATTCTTGCTGCATTAATGAAGCAAACTTTTGACTCATGGATTCTTCATTGCTACCAAAAATGATATCATCAACATACACAACAGTTATTACCAATTTATCAGTGTCCATCTTTGTATATATATTGTTATCTGCTGACCCTTTTAAAAAACCCTGTTGGTGGAGAAATTTGTCAAGATGGTAATACCATGCCCTTGGAGGCTGTTTTAGACCATAGAGAGCTTTCCTGCATTTTCATACAAGTTTTTCATCATTTCCACGAATGAATCCTTCTAGTTGTTCAATGTAGACTTCTTCTTCTAAGTCTCAATTAAGAATGGCATATTTTACATCCATTTGGTATTCTTTGAATTTCTGAAAACTAGAAAGAGCAAGAAACATTCTAATGTCTTCAAGTCTAGCAACAGGTGCAAAAACTTCTTCAAAGTCTATACCTTCTTGTTGAGCATATCCTTTACAAACAAGTCTGGCCTTGTTTGTAATAACTTCTCCATTTTCATTCAGCTTGTTTTTGAATATCCATTTAGTTCCTATGATATTCTTATCATGAGGTCTAAGGACTAATTCCCAAGTATTATTCTTTTCAATTTGCTCAAGTTCTTCATTCATGGCCTTGACCCAACATTCATCTCCGTATGCTTCATTTACATTTTGAGGTTCAGTGGAAGATAGTAATGCTAGATAGCTTGAAGCTTCGACAATGGTTCTTCTAGTCTACACACCTGCCCCTTTTTCTCCTAAGATTTGATCTTCTAGATGATTTTTCTGAACATACCTGGACGAAGTCTTTTCTTCTATCGTTATCTCTTCTTCTAGTGTGTCATTGGTTTCTTCTTCAGAAGCAGTGTGATTTGATGTGGGAAAATGATCCATCTTCTTCATTGTCATAATCTTCTGTTTTTCTCTATTTTGGATTTCTCCATGCTTCATCAACCACAACATCAATACTTTCAATAATTTTCCCAAGTCTTTTATTGTAACATTTATATCCTTTACTTCGGGAAGAGTAGCCAAGAAGAATACCTTCATCTGCTCTGGGTTCAAACTTACCAAGTTTTTCATCAGTCCTTTTGATGTAAAATTTGCTTCCAAAAACTTTGAAGTATTTTACAGTGGGAGTCTTACCATACCAAAGTTCATGTGTATTTTGAGTGTTGTTTACATGAACATTTGCTTGATTTAGAATAGTGACAGCAGTGAATGCAGCTTCACCCCAGAAGGTTGCAGGAGTTCTAGATTCATCTAGCATAACATAAGCCATTTGTTGAATAGTTCTGTTCATCTTTTCTACCACTCCATTTTGTTGAGGAGTCCTTGCAGTGGACAGCTGCCTTTTTATTCCATGTTGTTCACAAAAGTCAAAGAATTTTTCTGAGGTAAATTCCCTTCCTCAATCATATCTGAGGCATTTGATTTTGTGATCTGATTAATCTTCAACCAATGCATTGAAGGGTTTAAACTTTTCAAATGCTTCATATTTATTCTTTAGAATACCTATCCAACACATTCTGGAAAAATCATCAATGAACAATATGAAGTATTCTTCTCCACGAGGTGAATTTTTCCTTGATGGACCACATAAATCAGTATGAACAAGTTCAAGAGGCATACTAGATGACCCTTCCTTTTCTATGAATTGATATCTAGTTTGCTTACTGAATTGACATGATTTGCATATAATATTTTCAGGAATGTTGATATTTGGAAGATCACGAACAACCCAGAATCTGCATGCTTTTCTTATTTGAGGAAAGCTTAGATGTCCCAATCTTCTGTGCCATAGCCCATCTTCATCATTTTTTCTTAGATATCACTGTTGTTGACATCCCTTGAGTATGTATAGGTTGTTTGGACTTCTTGTCCCTTTAATCACAGTTTCTCTTGTATCAAGCTCACAAACAACACATCCATTTGATCGAAACACTACTTCATTTCCTTTATCACACATTTGGCCCACACTCAACAGATTATGCTTTCAGCCATCAACATACATAACATTCTGAGCTTTAACATTTTCTTTCAAGAAAATAGAGCCTTTACCTTTAATGATAGCAGGAGTGTCGTTTCCAAATGAGACACCCTTTTCCTTTTCTAAGGCATTATATGAGTGTAGTTTTTCTCTATCACCTGTCATGTATTTTGAGCATCCACTGTCAATGTACCATTGGTTTTCTTGTCCTTCTGCATACAAGGCTATACCACATCTTTCTATTTGTGGTTCTTTCTTTCTCCATATTTTGGGATTTAATGGAGTTTTATCTTTTTGAACTATTTGCTGAAATTTACTCCTGCATTCAAATTCTTCATGGCCAAAGTTGTTACAGAGTGAGCATTCTATTTCATTTTCAAGAAGAGAAATGTTATTATAGGAACGTTTCTTGATCCTTGTCACATTCCTTTGATTTCGTGCTTCTCTAGTCATGATAATTTTATAAGCAACACATTAGACAGCTTTGTGTCCAAAATTATGACATGAGAAACATTGACCATTAAAGAAGTTCCTACGATTATTGAATCTACTGACCTTTTGATTGTAGTTGAAATTCCTTCTACTGACCTATTGATTGATATTCTTTGAAGAAAATTGAGTACGATTTACCTGAGGTTGATTGTGGCTTCTGTTCATCGTTGAAGTAAATTGAGCCTGATTCACCTGCTGATTTGCTTTATGCATTTGTTCACAATTGTCAAACTGTTCACTGCTCTTTGCTGCATCACGATAGCTTTTAGTGGAGGTTGACGGCCTTTGTGATTGAGATGTTTCTTCAGTATACCCAAGACCTGTCTTTATCAAAGGAGAGCATTGTACTTTGATAATTTCATTTAAGGTTTCTGATCCTTTAGAAAATCGAAGATTGAGATCTTTTGTTTTCTCAAGATCCTTTCTTAGACCCAAAATTTCACATTCTAGATTTTCATTGTGTTTTTCTCTTTCAGCAAGTTGGTATGTCAAGGTATCTATAATCATATTCTTTTCTTCTAGACATATTTTGAGTTTAGATATTTCTTCATAAAGGTCATCTTCATCTAAAGCATCCAAAAAATCATCATCTTCATAAGCCATCATAAGTCTATAGTCATTACTATTTTCATCTTCATCACTATTTGATAAACCATCTCTATCTTCATGAGTATAGTAGCTCTTTTTACTTACACTTTGTTTTCTATTCCATTTTGTAGTTTCCTTCCCTTTACTATATTTATCTTTATGAGGACATTTGGCAGTATAATGACCAACTCTACCACAGGCAAAACATTTGAAAGGTAGTTTATCTCTAAATCTACCAGAACCCCGTTGAAGATTCTTGACAAAGTTCGCTTCCTCTTCTTCTTCTTAAATATGTTCTGATTCATTGAGTTCTCTTCTTTTTACTGAAGCTTTAAATGTGGCTTCTCTCATATCTAATGAACCTCCTTGTCTTATCTCAAAGGCAGTTAAGATTCTGTGAAGCTGTGTCATAGTAATAGTATGTAGATCCTGTTTTTCTTCCATGGAAGACACTTTTGATTCAAATTTAGCAGATAAGTATCTTAAAACTTTTTCAACTGAGGTAAATTCCTTTATCTCTTCACCCAGATTCTTCATGCAATTAACAATCTCATATATACGTAAGAAGTAACTAGCTACACTTTCATCATTATGCATCTTGAGAGTTTCATATTGAATTTTGAGATTTGCAGTTTAGCATGTTTTACCTGAGAGTCTCCTTCATAGCTTAGAATGATTTTGTCCCATATTTCTTTGGCTGATTTGAGCTACATAACTTTGACAAACTCTGATTGTGACAGACTTCCCAATAATGTATTGACAGCCTTGGCATTGGTTTCATATTGCTTTTTAGCTACTGCATTTGTAGGAATTGCTAATGGAAATGTATATCCTCCTTCCACGATTTCGCAGACATCTGTTGCGAGAGATTGAAGATAGGCTATGGTTATTACCTTCCGGTAAACAAAGTTTCTCCCATTAAAGATTAGCAGTTTGATGGATCCCCCGCTTTCTTTATTACTCGTGATGATGGATATTCCTTCAAGGGATCAAGCTTCTTCTGAAGCACCTGCTCTGATACCAATTGTTGGAAATAATATTGAGAGGGGGGGTGAATCAGTATTATTAAACTAATAATTTTTCATTTCCATAATCAGATTCATATATGCTACTTTAGTTAAGGGAACTCGCGTGTACATGCAACTATGTTTAGAGCAACTAGCATATATCCAACAAACTTATGATTCAGTTAATTCATCATATATTGATCTTTAATCAGTGCATCATAACATATAAACAATAACCATGTGCAGTAAAACCAGAAGAGATCATCACACATAATGCCATCAAGTACAATACATACATCATAATGCCAACATAGTGAGGAAGCAAATAGTCTTTAGCAACCATCATACGTCATATAGGATCCAAGTAATCGTCGAAAAAGTATATCAATAACCATCCTCCTATCTTCATGTAACTAGACTTTACCTCATATAGGCAGCAATATCATTCTCTTGGCCCATTATATTCATGCAAGAGTAATTATTTCATCATCGCTATGTAACATACGTGAGAACCAAGACTAGCATCATAACAACTTTTCACATGTAGCTCAAGCAATATATATATATATGTGTGTGTGTGTGTGTGTGTGTGTGTGTGTGTGTGTGTGTGTGTGTGTGTGTGTGTTCCATCATCCATAATTGCACCATATGCAACCTATGCATCATTGAATACATAATGACAAGAGCATATAAGTAGTGACGGAAACTCATCATCAACCAATGTCAATAAGGGCCATGGCATGCATATCCTCTTCATGTAGAAATAATTCCACTAAGTGCAACTTTAACTAATATATCCAAGAATTCATCATCACTAATGATAGAATAAAAACAACATATGTGTCTTCAGTAACAACAACTACACATCATCAATGATATATATACTTATCATGAACATTATCATGCAATAAGGAATGCTCAAGAAATTATAATGCCAACACTGTATTATTAGAAGCATTGCAAATGCTCCACTTGAACCTGTGTCAACTATTCACTGTCAAGTCTGATCATATCTATCTTCATCAATAAGTAAATCCATCAAAAGAACCAAAGCACCAAAGTCATATTGAAACTACTCATAAACCATCATAAGCCAATACTACTTCTAAGTAGTATCTAAGCATCAATATATTGTCATGAACCAATTTTAGAACCAGAAAGCCAAATAATAATTGACTGAAGCATATCAGAACCTCTCCTTGAGTCTGTCCTATTGTTTCTTCATCTCATAGAAACATATGTGATTGTCTAGATCAAAACTAACATATATACATGATTGTCCTTCATAAGTTTTGCGTACATAAGGTAAAATGCTGACCCTTCATAACTACATTTCCCCTTGAGCTTGTACTGTATGTTCATGTTCACTGTTACTACATCAGATGCATTTTCAGTAATATAAGCAACATGAATATCAAATCAACATGTGAATCATCATCAAGGCATACATATGTATAGCTCCCCTTGAGATCGTACATCATTGATCCTAATAATCTTCTCTTTCTCTTCTTGAGTTCTTGTACTTCACATCACTTTTGTAGTAACTATGAGGAATATTATTTTTAAGAACAACATGCTGCAGTGGAGACCATCTTCTTTTACTCTGAGTCTGAAGAAAAGGAATTATCCTCCTCATTTCAGCGAGCATTCATTTCTTTAAACATGTATAATTTGTCTAGATTTATGTATCCTCTTACTATGACCTTTCCAGTTTCTTCATCTATAACCTTGAATTTGGATGAAGTAAACACAATTACATTTCCTTTATCTACCATTTAACCTACACTTAGAAAATTCTTCTTTAGCGCATCAACTAACAAGGTACCAGCTACTCTTTTATACTTACTAATTTTGGCTCTACCTTTTACCAAAACTTTTGTTGGAGCATTATTTCCAAGAATATCCTTACCATCTATGTTATTCTTGAGAGACTCAAACTTGTTCTTATCTCCTATCATGTGATGAGAGAATCCACTTTCTATGTACCATTCATCTTCATCTTCAAATGAGAAGAAGTAAAGACCACACTTTATTTGTTCTTCTTCTTTCTTCTTCTTATGAGAAATGTTGGTGGATCCATCTTTCTCAGATATTTTAGCACCAATATTCTTATATGATTGCTTGCCATGTTGTCTGTGGTGTTCCATTGATTTGTTCCTACATTCTTTTGCTACATGCCCAAATTTGTTACAAGCATACAATCTTATATGGCCAAAAGAGGGAGCACAAGAATCATAATATTTCTATTTCATATTCCTTATATTGCAATCAATAACTTTGTGACATATATGTTGCAAGAAAAACAATATCCCTTAAACAAACTTGAGTACCTGGGAGATGATGATGTTCCTGTGAAGCGACTATTTTCTTGATATTGAACCAATCTTCTTCCACAATTTGTTGCAACATGTCCATGATTATGACATATAAAAAATTCAACATTATTGGTGAGAGGAGAGAATCGATTAATGTTTCTATTATTGATAGAAAATGATTCCTTTTGAAAATACATCTTCCTTGGACGTGTGTCTAGTTGACTTCTTATATCTTTGACATGAATTTTAGATTTCATATTGTTATCCTTCAAGATCCTTGTACAAGCTTATGAACTAGATTCTTCTTTTACAGTTTGATGAAGGCCAAGATCGGATATAATGGTGGGAGACATTTGGTTGTTAAGAATGTTATCCAAAATCTTAGTACTATCTTGAAATCTTAAGTGTTTATCCTTTTCTTCTAATTTATATTTTAGAATGTTTACCTCAACCTCCACTCTTCGGAATTGTTCTTCCTTTACCTAATATTGTTTCCTCATTCCTTCTTCAACCTTTCTTCATTCTTCCCATTACTCCTTTAATTTGATAATCTCTTTATTCATCCCATTTTCTTGTTCTTCAAACACTTGAAGTAGCTCTTCCTTTTTCTTGTTTCACTTTTCTAGATCTTCTCCTAGAGAAACGATCTCATCTTCGAGCCCTTCACAATATTGTTTAGATTCTACTGCAACATGATCCCTATTATCATACATATGCATCTTATCATGCATCTTATCCTTAAGATTAATAATCCTTTTCAAAACAAGATTAAGTTTTCTTCAAAGATTAAGAACTTCCTCTAACATGTCTTCTTCTGAATCAATAAATCCATATGACATACCATACTTATCTTTTTATACACCATTATTTTTTTAGAAAATAGGTTACATGTAGGCTCTTATAATGAGCAATCTTCCTTTGTTCTTCCTTCATGGATTTCTTGAATATTATCCCATACTTCCTTTGTAGTTTCATATTGCATAATCTTTCCTAATGTTGAGTCAGGTATGTTACAAAAGATCACATTTAATGCTACATTATTCTTCCGTAATTATTCACCCGATGGAGACGTTTTAGTGCAACCATTTCATACTAGATTCCAAACATCAGATCCTAGGTTCATTAACTTAGACTTCATTTCTTCTTTCCATACCTGATAGTTATCATTACTTATCACAAGCATACCTTTGTTGTCCATTGTTTCGAACTTGCCTTGTTCTTCTGCTTCTAGAGCTTTCATTTTTTCATTTGTTTTCTCTTTAGAAAGCTTACTTTAAATTTTTCCCATGAGATCAATTTTAGTTGATTCACAATCATCTTCATTATCATGATTATTACATAGACATAGAAATGGACCACAATTAGACAAAAATCCCATACCTGATAATTCTTTATTATTGTCTCCTTCATTCTTGATCAATAGAAAGAGGGGTGCTCCCAAACCTGAATATTTACTGACATCTATAACTTTTACTACATCTAATATATCACTGTCACTAACACATTTTTCTAGCACTTTCCTTTTATCTATCTTCTTCTTTCCCATCATCCATGATCCACTCCAAGAAGTTAAGTTTCAACTGAAGTGACCGACTGTGATACCAATTTTTGGGAAAAATACTGAGAGGGGGGCATGAATCAATATTTTAAAACTCACTTAAACCTTTCAATATGTACATTATTGTCATTAAGTAAACCCGCGTATGTGCACGACTATGATGAAGATAAACATACCTTCCTTGTTGGTTTGGGAGTAAAGTGAGGCCCCTCAAGCCCACCCATGAGCTTCATCCGTGGAGTGGTAACCAATTTGGTGAGACCAGCCTAACCTTGCTTCCCTAACCATCCATGGGACATCCTAGCCTATGAAGGTCTGGGACTAGTTAGCCCCATTAGGCCCACTCATTGTATCACCAAGACGAGTGGTAACCTAGAGGAAAGATGCAAGGCTGTCTTGGTTCTATTTAAGCCTTTTCCATGGACTACCTCTTCATCTGGTCCTAATGATGAACCACACTTGTTGGTTTGAAACGCATTGGCCAAAAAAATTTCTCTCATGTGATTTCTACCGAAAGACTTTGTTTAATTCATTATGGATCACAGAAGCTTGAATATAGAAACGTATACCCTATTAACTAACTTTTCATTTATTTCATCATTTGTTTAACTTGAACCAGTGCATCATTACTTCATTAGACATTAATTAAACATTAACCATGAGAAGTAAGAGAATAATAAACCATCACACATAAGCAACACATCAACACTTGAGGAAACAGGGATTTGGTTTTAGGTGGAAAACCAAAATGGGAGAAAACCACCATTGTCGGCGTCTCTGTCTTCATATTATATTATAAAGGAAAATATCTTACAATTTGGTACCGTTGTAGACTCATATTAGTACCCATGCACCCACTTGTAGAAGACTATAATCTTCTTTAATTCTTCATCACCCGCTGGAAGGGAGCTCCAACCCCCTGATCTCATTTAATGACACCCACTAGAAGGGTGCTCCAACCCCATAAAGAGATTTACCACCTACTACTAGAAGGAAGCTTCAACTCCCTCACTGAAGGCTCTGACCCTCAACACCTTTGTGGACCACGTTTCATAATATTACATACTGGATCCACCTGACTCAACAACATCAAACGTGTAGGCTAATTTTCATCATGTTTTCATATTGGACCGACTACTACCAATTTTGAAACCAATTATTGAATCAACTTACCCAATCACTGAATCTCAATCAACCAATACAACTGGATCAAACTAAACAAGGATAAATCATATCAATGCATAGCTACTCATCAATATACCAAGCCAAATGTTGTTACCCATAATAGAAACCAATTGCTGCTACTGTAAACTTTGATCAAACATATGTCATAATTATGCTATTGTTTTGCAGCATAACCACGTATGTACACTCTTCTCCTTAAGAGGACCTACGTACAAATCTAAAAATAATAAACAACTGAGTCTAAATCATTATCACACTGAATCACATATTGATCCCATCATAGATCACTGAACGAAATAAAGACCACCACACAGTAACATCATCCCTAGTCAACTTCTATTTCATAATTAATTCAACCAAATTAGTACTGTCAAACATAGATTATCATAAGAGAGACTTCATTGAAAGGTAGTCGCAAACATAGCAAAATTGATCAGCCATTATTAACATCTAAAACTGCAAAACCTTAGTAGATGTATGCGACTCTTACAAAGCACTTCCACGTATGTATGTTCTTTTCATACTTGACACCTACATACAAATTATGAGATTTTCACAGAATGTATACATGACTACCTAGAGGCAGATCCACATATGTACACGACTTCTCAATGAAAAACCAACATAAAAATTTGTAAACTCTGAGTAATACCTTCGTTGCACAACACAACATCTGTCAAACCAAAATCTCAGCATACAAACTGTTACAAACACACATCATAAATCATCATCAGATATCTATCAAACCCTATAAAAATTATCCAATATGTATTCATTTCATATCTAACAGATCTGATCCATCTCCATGCTCCCTGGTGCACACCTATTTCATATTAAGTCATCCATAAATAATTCATCACATGCACACTCTAACACTTGAACTCCATCTCCTTATATTGTATAAGCCTTAGCCAATACTTTAGGCAAATCCCTTTGTAATGTCGATGGTATCCTTTTACGCAATCAAATATCCCTTTTCACACTCAATAATATTGGACAATAACATGGTAAAGACCCCTTGTATTCAAATTACCATAGTGTAGAATATGTATGTGAATTTTCTTCACCATACCTGTGTATGTACGTGACATTTCTTCACAAGGCCAACGTATACTTTCCTAAACTTCACCTTTATCATCCCTTTGTCTCTGAACTGATATTCCTTTGTCTATCTCACCTATAGCATCTACATAACCATCATGTTGACATATTTATCAAGTAGGTTTCCATGAAGGACAATACATTAGTCATAATGCCAATAACTTGACAAAATTCAAATCATGCTAAGGGTTGGTGTGGTCTAGGATGAAGTATGATCCCCGGGTAATTTTGATTGTTGAGATACCCCTGGGTCACATCCACTCAACTTATACATTAGGAATGACAGTCATCACAGGAGTAACGTTACGTAGAGAACAAAAAAATAGCCAAAATTTTATAGGAACTATATAAAATTATTAGAAATTTAAATATTTTACAAAAATATCACTAAACATTTTAGAGTTTTCATATTAAAAAATAGTAAAATTCGCTAAATTTTATATACTTTAAATTAATTTTTCATCCTTAATTTTTTTCTTCTAAAAATAACCTATAATAACTTTGAAACCTATGAACAAAAGAAAAGAATGGTATTTTGAATACTTCCTATATCTAGTACATAAATAAAGTACAATGTATCCACATTTTAGACAATGTGGAATTTAGGGTTGAAGAGGAATGTTATTTTTATATTATGTATCCATTAATGTAACCACCTCCTTCCACATTTACCCACTTTCATTAGATTTCCTCAGGAAAATAAGAGCTGAGGGCCACTATGCTAAGACTGAACCTCATATATGATCTTAAGAACATGGAGTTGAAAACTTAAGACTTTACTAAACACCCTCAGGTGCCATAGGACCTCCAGGAGAAACCCAACACCTCAAGGTGTCCAACCCCTAAGTTAACGCACTATTTCACTAACCTAGAGCCTTATTAGCTCCCTTACCAAGGTCTCCAAGCCACTATAACCCTCCAGTCTCTCCGATAGCCTTGCTTCCCAATGACTATGGACTCTTTCAATAAGTTCTATGTGAGCGACCCCACATTTTGAGCCACATTTTTAGGGCTAAGACTCAGGCCCCTACTCAGAACTCAGCAAAACTTTGAAAAATGATGAATCACATAGAAAAAAGGCTTCCAAACCAAAAATTAAACTAGGATTTGACCTGACCTCTCCAAATGAAGACTAACATTCTATCAAACACATGGTGAACATGCAACCTACAGGTCATGAATGCATATTTGAACACAAGGATCTGAAAACTTCTCTGAGGTTTAACAAGAAGGATTTACGCCTTCTCACAATAGCTATCATATTACCAATTAGGTCATGCATTCATCAACCAGACATTCATTAAATGAAATGTGATAAGTGCCATACTTAGATCTACCATATAACCAACATATAACCATATAGATAACAAAGAAAGAAAAACCATTAAACCCAAATAATAACTACATTTACTTATCAAAGACAAGAGAAAATTAGCTCTTATTAACCATATGAAAAAGCCAACCAAGTTAGGGAATTTCGCATAGCATTCAACCATATATTGGGCTGAATCAAATATTTTTTTCATCCAATCACCCCGTTCCATATTCCAAGCATGAATGTGGGATTTCATGGGATAATCCAATCCATAAACAACCAAGGGAATCCAAAGGTTAAACCACCTCCACCCTCACCATACTGTGGTGTCACCTAAACCAACTCCAAGATCACAAAGCCAAATTGAGCTTGGATGCCTCAAAATTCTTTCACCATCCCTTGAGGAATTTTCCTATCTCCACCCACCCATTGAGGGCTTCGCTAAGAAAACCATCTTCATCCTGAACCCTTGGTATTTTTCTAAGATGATGTCACTCATATCTAAAACCTTCCGAAAATCCAAATATGAATTGAGAAAGAATCCCATCACACCATGGCTATCCAAAAATGGAAAGTCAAGGCTAAAACCCATTGTCAAAACCCAAAAAAATCCATGCCACCGACAACAATGAAACCACATACACTCATGCACATACCATGCATGCCAAAACCAGCTAGGAAATCATACATGGAACCTGTTACCTAGAAATATTTGTGCTAAAGCTACTTGATCCAACCTTTCCCCACTTGATCCTTGCTTTCCTTGTCCTTCCTTGTGCCTCCTTTACTTTCTTTCTTTTCTTCTCCTCTCTGAAACCAATTTTGAAAATGAACTGACAAAATACCACAAATTGATGCTCTGATGTCTTTTTATTATTGATGCCTCTAATTTCTTCGTGTTTCCTTAATTTTCCTTCAATGTCCTCCTCACATGCAACTTGTGACCTTTCACTTCCCTTTTCTCCTATTTTCCTTTATTTTCATAAATAAAATACCAATAATGCCTTTTTTCCTTTTCAAATTCTTTTCCATTGCCTTTGCCAATTTCCCCTTAGACATTATACACAACAAGTGATGCCCACTAGGATATTTTTCCCAACATTTAGCTTTCAATAAGTGTCCCTTGACCTTGGTTTTATTTTTCATTTATTAAATTTTATTACATGAACTTTTAGCATAGGGATGTTACAGACCCCTCCCCCTTAAGGGAACACTGTCCTTGGTGTTTTATGACACCTACAACTAGCAAAACCATGGAAAACCAAAGAATACTTCCCATGGAGCTTTATAACCCAAATCGTTGTAGTGTTTACAATAAAGAACCTACTCAGAAGCAAAATCATCATGACAACATGACAACCATACCGCTTATTGGAGCTTTATAACATAACACATGGCAATATTTACATCCATATACATATATACATACCAAAATTGTTTTTCCTTAACCAACAAACAATAAAGGATACATAGCCCGCATTTGATCAGTCATCTCCCATGTAGCTTCATCAGGCCCAAAGTGCTTCCACTACACTTTAACTTGCACATTTGATTTGTTCTGGAGCATGAGTTATTTTCATTGAAATATGCACTAAGGTTCTAGATGGAATTCTCCTTTTGGTTCCACCTGCAATACAGACCAATCAATAATATGATCAACATCCTTTACATATATTTTAAGCAATGGAACATGGAAAACATCATGGAAGTTAAATTTTAGAGGTAGTCCAAGTATGTAGGCCACTGGTCCAATCCTCTCAAGGATCTCAAAAGGCCCGCAATACAATGGTTCCAACTTGGAACATGATTCAATCCTCAGTGAGCTCTTCTTGGGCTTGATGTGTAAATACACATGCTCCTCAATATGAAACACCTTAAATTCCCTATGTTGGTATGCATAAATTTTATGCTTGTCCTGAGATGCCTTTAGATTATTCTTTATAACCTGCATCTCTTGTTCCATTTCTATCAACATATCTGGTCCAATAAGTACCTTGTTCACATGAAAACTCTAGTTGATGGGAGTATTAAGACTCTGCCCATAGAGTGCCTCCAAAAAACTCATCCTCATTGTCTCCTGATAATCATTGTTGTAAGAAAACTTTCCCAATGGGAAGTACTCCTCCCATCTCCTTTGTTGGTGCATGACGAACATCCTCAACATATCCTCTAGAATCTTGTTGACCCTCTATGGTTTTCCATCTATCTGTGGATGATAAGTTATACTAAAGGCCAAATATGTTCCCAAACTTGCAAATAGCTCCTTCCTAAACTTGGAAGTGAACCTAGCATCCATGTCTGAAACAGTCTTCTTCGAAACACCATGCAACCTCACTATCTCCCTAAAGAAGACCTATGACACCTAATTAGCTAAGTAAGTAGTCTTTATTGGAATGAAGTAAGCAACCTTTCTCAACCTATTGACCACAACCATGATAGAATCATGCTTCATCGATATCCTCAAAAGATCTATAATGGAATCCATGGAAATGACCTCCCATTTCCATTATGGAATCGGAATAGGTTGAAGCAACCCACTTGGATGCTTACACTCCGCTTTCACTTGCTGACGGTCTAAACATATAGCCACAAAATTTGCCACTTCATTCTTCAGATTTGGCCAATAGTAGAAATTCTTCACTACTGTCAACATCTTCTGATATCTTGGGTGTCTTGAATATGGCTTGACATGAAACTCCCTCAAGATAAACTTCTTGAGCCCACTGTCATCTGGCACATAGAGATTGTCCCTAAATCTCACTAAACCATGTTTTGTGAGATGATAGTCCGCATCCTAATCACCTGTACCCTATTGTAACATGTGCCCAAGATCCATGTACCTGTCATCTAGTTGACCTACCTGTAAGATCTAATCCTGTAAATTTGTCTCATAAGAGCTCACTGTTGCAACATGGTTCATCTGCACTCTCCTACTGAGAGCATCTCCAATCTTGTTCTCCTTACCCTTAATGTATCTGATATCAAAGTCAAAACCATTGATTATGGATGACCACCTAGCCTGCCTAGCATTTAGATTTGGTTGGTCAAACAAATATCTCAACCCACTATGATCGCTCATCAATACAAACCTCCTACCAAGAAGATAATGCCTCCACATCTTCAAGGCATGAATAATAGCTTCCTACTCAAGATTATGAGTCACATAGTTATGCTCATGCTCATTCAACTTCTTGGACTCATAACACACCACTTGTCCCTCCTACATCAAGACCCCACCAAGTCCCCTCTTGTAGGCATCTGTACACACCACAAACTCTTTGTCTCGATCTGCAATCTTAAGGAGTAGAGAATTTGTCAACAACTGCTTCAACTGCTCAAAATTGGTTGCACATTCCTCTGTCCATTCAAATTTCTTACATTTTCTTTGCAATGACGTAATAGGATATACAATGTGTGAGAAGTTCCTGATGAACCTCCTATAGTAACCTTCTAACCCCATGAATGATCTAACCTCATCCACATTCTTAGTAGTTTCCCACTCCATGATAGCCTTTATATTTTGTGGATCCACTATTATTCCTTCCTCGGAAACAACATGTCCCAAGTAATGGGTTGGCTTGTTGGGGCCTAACCTAGGTTTGGAGGTGATTTAGCCAAACAAATCCTGGTACTATTGGCCCTTTTGGCAACAATTCGTAAATCGTAGACTGAGGTCTCACCCGAAGTAGTATGGGAGGGTGCTAGAACTAGGTTTCCACACCCTAGAGATGTCTGATGAGTTCAAGTGGTTTGCGATGCGCACGTTGCTACGCTCACTTACCCGTTCCCCGCAGCCTGCAATGCTGCCTTCACGCAACCCTACTCGGGCGCTGAACAGTGTTATTACCCAAATCCTTACTAGTAACCTGATATTAGTTGATTAACTTAGCTTACTTTCATGTGTAAAGTATACTTAGAAATATAAATCATTCATACAAGTGTGTGCGGTAAATAAACAGTACATTAGCAATTGATATCAAACATGTAATAACTCAAGAAAAGATACGCAGAATTCAGATAAAACTTCTCTTTGTCATTCTCTTCCTTCGGTTACAGGCTCTATTCTACCCTGCACACTCAGTTGCAGGGTATGCACACTCAACTGCGGACAACTAGGCCTCTGCGCACTCAGCTGCAGAGCCTTCTCCTACTCTACGACCCAAGATACTCTTAGATACTTGCTCTGTGCTTCTATTGCATACTTCGTTCTTACTTAATTATCTTTTACACTTAGAGCTTCGCTTTATTTATACAATCCCATGGTGTGCAGACCATGGGTAGGCCGACATTACATTAAAAACTAGGGTGGACAGCCCTATGACTCTAATATACATTTCGTGCTCGCAATTTGAAGAGCTTTATAATAATATCAACTCAAAACTTCGGCTTTGAGCCCCAAAAAATGTCATGGGGGGGATTCCATGCCCAACAGGCCCCCAACACAAACATCGTGACTCGCCCTTGAGTCACTCTGTCGATGCGGTGATCTTGGCACGGATGTTGGGTTGTGTTATATTCTTTCCATGACTAGCCCATGTAGTTAACCGGGGGGTTAGAGGGAGTGGAGACCCCCCTTTGTTGTGTCGATTGCATAGCGGGGGGGGGGGGGGGGGGGGGGTCACAGGGGGTTTGAGGGGTGCAGGTAACTCCACTCTATGAGGTTCGAGGTAGCACCCCAGAAAATTTTGGTTTTGGAACCTATGTTAGGTTGGGTGGACTTGCCCATGGTTTTGTGCATGATTTTCGCACATGTTTTTGGACGCGATGGTTTTCGGTCCATGGTTTTGGACGCGATGTTTTTTGGTCCATGGTATTGGATGCTTCGGCACATATGAATATGTATTATAACATTGAAAGGAACATAATGAAAAATCAAGCTGGCAGTCTCGGTTTTGGGATCTAGGGGAAAATCTCTGTCTATATCTGTTTTATGTGTTATGCTCTCGCATTTTTTATTTTATGTGTTTTAGAATTCGTATGTAGGTAATTTTTGTACAGGGTTAAAACCTACATTTGGTAACAGAGTTGTTTTCGCTTCAAACAGATGCCTTTGTTGTTGAGGGGTTTCGCTCGGGCCTGTGGTAGACCCTGTTCATTGGGAGATCTGCGAGATTGATTCTGGTGATGAAAGAAAATGGTGAACAATGGAAAGATAGGGATAGAGAAATTTAATGGTCAGAGTTTTGAGTTGTGGAAACTCAAGATGGAGGATCTGTTGGTGGATCAAGATCAGTGGATCGTGGTAGATCTGGGTACTAAACCAACGGGAGTGTTCGATGAAGAATGGAAGAAGTTGGATCAAAAGACAAAGAGAACAATACGATTGTGTGTCTCAAATTCAATATTATTGAGTGTATCAGGGGAAGCTACCGCAAAGGCTTTATGGGACAAGTTAGGGACTTTGTACCAATCTAAGTCTCTGGTGAATAAACTATTCCTGTGGAAAAAGATGTATAACCTGAGGATGAAGGATGGAGACTCGATGATAGAGCATCTAAACGTATTCAATACTGTGGTAAGTCAGTTAGCATCTATTGATATTAAAATTTCAGCTGAAGATAAGTGCATCAATTTGTTGTGTTCTCTACTAGATTCATGGGATAGTCTGGTTATTGCAATAGGAAGTAATGCAACTACCTCGTAGTTTGATGAAATAGTCTCATCCTTACTGATGGAGGAGATGAGATGGAAAAATATGGAGAGCTAGAATGGTGATGCCTTGTCTATACGAGGACGGTCACAGAATAGAAACAAAAATAAGTCATCGATTGGGAGATCTAAATCTAGAGGGAGATCTAAATCTCCAGGAAAACCTGTAAAGGTTATGTGCCAAAAATGTGGAAAGGAAGGGCACTACAAAAGGGACTATAAATCTAAAGCTCCTAATAAAGGAAAGGGATCTGTTGATGCTCCTTCTGCAGAGGCGAAAACCACATCAGATGAAGGTGGGGATGTGTACTTGGCTTCTTCAAGTACACATGTAGATCATGAGGCATGGTTGATTGACTCAAGTGCACCCTTTCACTTCACTCCCCATAGAGAGTGGTTCTGCAAGTATGAGAAATAAGATGGTGGCGGTGTCTTCTTAGGGGATGATAGGAAGGCTAGAATCATTCATAGAAAAGTAAAGTTGAAGTTGAAACATGGAAGGGTTAGAACACTTCCAGGTGTTCTGCATATTCCTGCATTGGCCAAAAATCTGATTTCTATAAGAAAGTTGGATGATGCAGGTGTAAAAATAATGTTCGAGAAGGATACCTGTAAGATGGTTTGGGTAGCACTGGTATTGATGTGGGGTGTTCGGATTGGAACTCTGTACAAGCTACAAGGTAGCACGATTGTTGATGGGTGCAACAATTCTATGGTTCCTGAAAGTGGAGCAGAAAATCTAGTGGTCTCTGGAGAGAAGACCATGTTGTGGCATCAAAGGCTTGGATATATTGGAGAGAAGGGCCTTTGAATACTTCATGGTAAAGGTATGGTACAAGGTATGAGTAATAGCTCTCTGGATTTTGATTTCTGTGAAAATTGTGTATATGGGAAGCAGAATCAGGTGAGTTTCCCCTCTGGTGGTAAGATGGAAAAACATATATTAGAGCTTGTGCATGGTGATGTGTTTGGACCTGTGAAGGTTCCATCACTGGGTAAGTTTGTGTACTATGTATCATTTATAGATGACTTCTCAAGGAATACATGGATATATTTCCTTAATAAGAAATCTAAAGTCTTTGACAGGCTTAAAGAATTCAAGGCTCTAGTGGAAAACCAGACAAAGAAGAAGATAAAGGTGTTGAGGATAGATAACGGTGGAGAGTTTTGCAGTAAGGAATTTGAAGAATTCTGTAAGAAGTGTGGTATAGCACAGTAGAAGACTACTCCGTATACATCTCAGCAAAATAGAGTTTCAGAAAGAATGAACAAGACGTTGATGGAAAGGGCAAGAAGCATGCTTAGTGATGCCGGGTTAGGACAGGAATTCTGGGCAGAGGTGGTGGAGACAGCATGTTACCTGGTAAACAGATCACCTTCATCAGCATTGGAGGATAAAACTCCACAATAGGTATGGACTGGTAAGAAACCCCTCTTTCACATCTGAGGGTATTTGGATGTGATGCATATGTACATGTTCCAAAGGAGAAACGAACCAAGTTGGATAGTAAATCTGAAAAGTTAATCTTTTTTGGGTATAAGGATTGTTTAAAGAGTTCTAAGCTTTGGAACCCAATAACAAGGAATGTTGTGTACAACCAAGATGTGGTGTTCAGAGAGGTGAAAGATGTTATTAAACATGAATTCCAACCAAAGGAACTTGAGAAGATAGAGTTTGAGATAAAGGAAGAAGAACCAGACTCTATAGTAGAGAAGGAATCAGAAGATGAAGAGCCACAAACTCTGGATGTGAGAAGATCAGTTCAAGAAAAAAGGCAGCCAGAAAGGTATAGTCTATTTGCTTTCTGTTTAAATTTTTCTTTATCTATTACTGATGATGATCCCAGAACTATGAAGGAAGCAGTAGATTTAGAGGATGGAAAATTCTGGAAAGAGGCCATGGTTGATGAAATGGCATATTTGTACAAAAGTGAGGCTTGGGATCTGGTGGATTTGTCGGATGAAAGGAAACCCATTGGCAGCAAATCGGTGTTCAAGAAGAAGACAAATGCAGAAGGAAAGGTGGAGAAATACAAAGCTCGGTTGGTAGAAAAAGGTTATTCCCAGGTGCCAGGAATTGATTTTGGTGATATTTTTTCTCCTGTTGCCAAGGTAACTTCTATTAGGTTACCTTTATATGTTTCTACTTCTTTTGATTTTGAGGTAGAACAAATGAATGTGAAGACAACATTTCTTCACGGGGATTTGGAAAAGGAAATCTACATGAAGCAACCTGAAGGCTTTGCAGTGAAGGGTAAGAAAGAACTAGTATGCAAGTTAAAGAAGTCTCTATATGGGTTAAAACAGTCACCAAGGATGTGGTATCAGAAATTTGATACATTTATATGAGGACCTGGCTTCACCAGAAGCAAAGCAGATCACTGTGTATATTTTAAATTAATTGGTGACCATATTATTTATTTGGTCTTCTATGTGGATGATATGTTGTTGGTTGGAAATGACAAAGAAATTATCCAGGATTTGAAGACCCAATTGTCCTCAAAATTCAACATGAAAGATCTTGGTGTTGCAAACTATATTTTGGGCATGGAAATTAAAAGAGATCAGGCAAAGAGGAAGCTTTGGTTAAACCAGAGGATGTATATCGAGACAATATTGCAAAGATTTAATATGTAGTATAGTAAACTAGTGAAGGTTCATATTCTTGTAAGTCTAAAGTTATCTGCTGAACAATGTCCCAAGTGATTTGGATTTAAACAGTAATGCAAAAAATTATAGAGGTAACCGTAAACACAGAGATGCAACGGAAATAATACTTCATTTCATTAATGTAAAATACTAAAATATGCTTACAAACAGGAATGGAAATAAATCAGCTAGGGCCATGGTAGCTTATCTCTGAGAAGATATATGGCGGCTACATGCCTTTGAACTGTCTTATAATGAGGCTCAAGGGGCCTTTTTATTATTGAACAATAAGAGAAAATCCTAAACAACCAAAACCCTAACCCGAGGAGATGTAACACCAAAAGTTTATGGGCCCCGTTGGGGTGAGTTGGATAGCCAACTTCCCAGGGTCGCAACTTGGTCATATTATCTCTGTTTAACGCGCATGATAGCCCATTGGAAAGATATTTCTGAGGACTACGATGGAAAAGACAAGTTTAGACAAAAAATTGTTGGTAGTAGATTTCCCAAAAAACGTTGTTTAGGGCCTCAAAATGGCTCCAGAAGTTTAGGACCCAAAAAACTGCTAAAAATAGTAAACTATGCTATAATTATGGAAACCGAAAAACTGAAAGAAGCAATGGTGGGGATCCAAGTGGAATTAGTGAGTGGCCACCAATATCCACCTAGATCATTCCTCCCCCCTTAGAAAGCAATGATCCCCATTGCGTTGAGTTCCTCCATGATGAGGGAACTTCTGCTGAACTTGGTCCCTAGTGAGCCACTTGCCCTAGTGGAGGAGTTGGTCTACTTTGACAACCCAATACAGTTGGATATTTTGCTGGCAAGTGTGCTTGATCTATGTGTCCATGATCCGATTAGTTGTAGCTTGTTCCATGCAATCTGGATTCAACTCTATGGGTGTGAGCTGTTTTGCAATGTCAGATGTGTCTAGTAATGGTGGAAAGTATGGTCGTAGGTGGTCCACATTGAACACTAGGTGCAAGCCAAGGAATGGGGGAATGTTGAGCTCAAATGCATTATCTCCCACAGCCTTGGTAATGGTGTAAGGACCCTATCGGAGTGGCCTGAGTTTCTGATAGGCTTCGGTAAGGCATTCCTTTTGCAAATGCAACCAAACTTTGTCGCCCACCTGAAACTTGTGTGGCACCTGACGTTGATCATGTCGCTGCTTGTACTTGGCATTTGATTTCTCCAGAATGTCATGGAACTACTAGAGAATATGTTGGATGTGCTCAATGAAGTTGTTTGCCTTATCTGTTTCGGACTGAACATGAGTTGAATCTGCGTGAGTAGCTGCAAATGGCATGGCCACATCAATGGGACATAGTGGTTGGAATCCCAAGCCCACCAGAAAAGAGCCGTGGCCAGTCGAGCTGTGGAGAGCCTGGTTGTAGTTGTGTTGAACATAAGGGAGGCTCTCATCCCATGTGCGTGGATGCTTTGAGTTGTACATGCACAGAATGTGTACGATCATCCTGTTGACAACCTCTGTCTGGCCATC
>APFE031711494.1:192169-242731 GCA_000404065.3 Pinus taeda
GGTTGGGCGGACCCACCTATGGTTTCATGCATGATTTTCGAAAATGTTTTTGGATAGGATGGTTTTCGGTCCATGGTTTTGGACGTGATGGTTTTTGTTCCATGGTATTGGATGCTTTGGAATGTATAAATATGTATGATAACATTGAAAGGAACATAATGAAAAATCAAGCTGGTAGTCCTGGTTTTGGGATCCAGGGGAAAATCTTTGTGTATATGTGTTTTATGTGTTATGCTCTTGCATTTTTTATTTTATGTGTTTTAGAATTCATATGCAGGCAATTTCTGTATGGGTTTAAAACCTATAGCGGAGTCCCTCCAACTACTCTTGAATGGTATTGATGTCTGCAACGCACTAAGCTACTACTTGCTGAACCTGATGCATCTGTTCTTCTGAGACCTCTGTGGCTAGCGCGCTTTCCTACATCTGCGCATGCATCCCTTGTAGGTGCACAAACTTCCCTTCGATATTTGTCATGATCATGAAGGCCTCATCAATCTGTGGTTGAACACATGCTTTGAGAACTGCTTCCTTATGGCGTGCCACATCCACCTACTGCTTTAATGCCTTGGCTTGCTACATCCTCACAAGCCGCTGAGTGAGGACTACTGTCTGTGCAATTCCTCTAACACTGTCATATTGCTGCTAGAGTTCACGTGCCTCTATCTCTAGGCATTGTGAGGACCTCAAGTGCCTGTTCCAACATGCCGGTACAATCACGCACTACACCTCCAATTTCTTCCAACCCCGTTGCGATATCACTAACGCACTATTATCTGATTTCTGGGGAAGTGGAAGGCTAGGCCTTCAACCGTAGCTCGACGATCTGGAAAACTCAACTCCAGCTACATCTTTGTCATCTCTTCCCTGGCCTCGTTGACTTCGGTTTCAAAACTATGGATCCACACTTCTACTGGTAGATCTGCTGTGATGGCCAATTCCGGGACGCGTCGGCAAGCATCATCTACCATCTACACCAAATTTTGATTCTGCAACACCAATTCATCACACTGCAAGCTGAGTTGTTCTATGTTTATCTTTTGCTTGCCAAGAACTTGGATTAAACAACTCTCCCTGGCACGCAACTCTTCGATTGTCCCATCCTGTAGCAGATACAACGTTTCCCAGGGAAGGGCAACCAAATTAAGGCAAAGGCCTTTCATCATGCTAATCAATAATCAATCCATCGCATTTGATTATGCTAGAGCTCCCTCCGGCAACACTATTGCATTTGCCATCATTGTGTGCAACATCTCCTCTATTGCTGAAGTTCCTGCTATGACGTGGGTTGACAGGGTACCTTCCTGAGGGGGCCACACCTGTAACTCCTGTAACTGTGCTCTAAGGGCCCCCAACACATTCTGATTCTCCTACATAAACTCCTGAAGTGCTTCATTGGTGACATCGCGAACCGTCTCACCAATGTCATGGAGATCACCTTCAATTAAGGTGATCGGGTCAATGGCCAACTTCGAGGCCTTGACCTTCTTCCTTGGTTCTGCTCTCTCTGCGATGTGTGGGCGCTTTAACTATGTGGACGTGGTCCCTGGGTCCATGCTCCCTTTTGTTGTTTCTATTTCCTCTTCCTCTTACCCTTACAAGGACGTTGCTTGGCCCTCGTCTACTTGTGTTGTTGCTGCCTCTACTGCCTATGTTGTTGCTGCTATTTCTGCGGACTTCTTCTGCTCCGCGGCTTTCTGTGCCACTTCTTGTGCTGCCCTTACTTCACCACTATTTTTTCCTTCCGTCTTTTCTCTACCAATTGAGTGACGCGTAGCTTGGCATCATCCTTTTTTCTTCTATGTTGTTGCCTTCTCCAGTTCTACTAGATCTGGGGCACACCATTCCGGAGGCCATGTCTGCAAGACAGTGAAGATGGTGTCATCAGTGGATACAAATGGTAGCTTCATCCACTACTTCACCAGATCCTTTCGCGCCCTGATATAAATGTTATGCATATCAGCTTTGAAGTCTACAAAACTTTGTAGACTATTATACACCATAGGTGACAGGCATGGCCTCCGATTGATCCACATCTGGGTACTTGCCTCCATGAGCACCTAAAAAATTTTGGTGTTGCGAATCCATTTTGTGTCCTTTGTGGCCTAGAGTGAAGCGTACTTCGCAGCCTCCGGTAAGTCTCTGTCAATGTTGGGGAATTGATTGTCTTCTGGTAGTTCCCCTACTACGAGCATGATGGATAACAACAACAATGTGTAGTGGAAGGTTTTACCTTGCTTCTTGGCTTCGCAACAATTTGTCAAAAATTCCTTGCAGAGGAATTTGGACCAGTTCAACTGGACCCCCTCCGTGCACTGCTCAGCCAATGCAACCAACGGCACCGGTACATCATTGGCACGACACTTCCTCATAACTTTTCCAGCCAAGAGTTGGGATCCTACGTGCACCCCTTTGTCCTTGATGCTGGAGATAGTGTAGCCCCTTTTCTTCTTCTCTAGCTTATATTTTGTCTTCATGGCTTCTGCAAGGGCCAAATCACTACCTTTTCCCTCTGCTATGGTCGTGGGGTCCTTTCCTTTACAGGGGAGCTAAGAAATATAGTGAATGAGTTTTGTCGTGATGGGAATAGGCTCCTCCAGCAGAGCAGCTGCCTGATGATGAAAATGGTGATGGGCATGCGGTGGAAATGTGGTATCCGTAATAAGTGCAGCAACCCGACCTTTTCCACACCACGCAGCCATTTCCGTGGCTCTAACATTAACACCACCCCCTCAGTATTCTGCTTCATTAGGTTCCTGGTCTCTAAGTGCAGGAACCTCTCGCACCAATGAGGTCCCAGTTTTCAAATTTCATGGTTGGCATGCGGCCTCAGTGTGTGCCCTCAAATACAATGCCATTTGGGAGGAGCAGGGTCTGGAGTGAACTCTTCGTTTCATCTAGATCCTTTAGTACTTTAGTCTTCCCTTTCCATAGAGGGACATATGCAGGCAGTTTTGTTGCAGAGCATAACGGTTGGATATCCTCCTGCATGTCTTCTTCTTCTACAAACAACCTAAACTTTGAAATGGGAACTATAAACTCAAAACAGGTACTCTAGCCAAAAAACCTTGAAAAAACATAAAAAAACAGTGCTAAAAATGAAAAGTGTGTTTACTGGAATGATGGATTTTTTTTTAGGGTGAATTTTGAACATGTTTTAAAAAAGACAGTGAAAACGAAATTTTCGTGCAAAAAAAAACCTTGAAAACAAAAAGTGTTGATACTAGAACGACAATTTTTTGTTAGGGTCAATCTTCAACATTTTTAAAAAATGCTAGTAAAACCGAATTTTTATGTGTGAAAAAACAGTTGTTGATGAGGAAAAAAACACACTAATGTTTTTGGTAGAATAACATTTTTCTTTCCTAAGTGTCCAATTAAAAGAGTTAACTAAAAACATATAACCTGTATAGGAGAATGGCAGGTGAGTAGAAAGCTTCATTTTTATTTTTATTTTTGCTTTATGAATAATAAAAGTGGATTCATAATGAAATATTTTTATTTTCATACATTACATATTCACTTGCAATAACCTCCTAGTCTGGTAGACTAAAGACATTTTAAACATCTTTCAAAGAAATATATTACATGTAAATTAATATTTCATTTCTTTTAAATATTAATTTACATGTAATATATTACTAAAATGTCCCATGTAAATTAATATTAATCAAATAAAAAACATAATACAGAAAGGAAAGCAAGCAATGTAAAAGTGAGATGAAATTCTTAGTTGGGTAATTCCATCTGACGCATTTGAAGTAAGAGGGCGATTGTGAGAATCACCCTAGCCTCGTTTTTCTTGCTAATATGATGATTGAATCCAAGAGGTGGCGGGGCGAGGGCGATTCTCAAAATCGCCCTATTACTTCTTCCTTAGTGATGGATACCATTAGAAGTGCTTCCTCAGTGATGGATACCATTATTGGTTGACCATGGTCTGCTTCCTTTCTGTCTATGCCAACTTCCATGAAAAACTGAGGATGCGAGAGCAATGCTGAAGTGCCACTATTAGAATTTTGAATGAGAATGTGAGAATGCATTACACAATATAAGGGTGTTATTTATTCGAGAAATTTTAAGGTAATTTTTTTTCAAGAAATTTAATTCCGAGAGCTTTTGAATAATTTTTTTTGTGGAAATGGATTTCTCAAAATTGATTATTGTAATTTAAATTTCCAAAAATTTCCAACATTTTTCAATATCTTAAAAAAATATTATACTATTTTCCAAACAAATTTGTAACCCCATACTATGGTAGTACAATTTGCATTCTAATTCCCTATGGACGTCGACAGTGGAAGTGAGGTCACCTTCAAAACCATAACAACGTCTGAGTTGCTTGCCGTAGGATGTAGCTATCAGAATAAGCAATCAATAGTGATCAGCAAGGATCCAATCCACAGAAAGCGATAATCGACAAAGGTGCAAATAATGTTGCTTCCCTTCACTATCATTAATAATGAAAAACTGATAACATTTCTTATTTGCACCATAGAAAAAGATTCATAAAAATGGGTTGAGGTTGAAGCAACTGCTCTTCTATCTATTTTTACAATCAGACAATGGGCTTTGACAAGCAGGGTTTGGATCTCAGCATGGTCCATGTAGACCTTATTTTGTTGAGCAACTATACGATACATGGCTTCTGTACAAGATATATATTCTCCTTAAAAAAACAATAAATATTTCCCTTTTTTAAATAAATAAGTTTTCTTTCTTGTTACTTATTTTAGTGATATAATTGATTATTTTGAAATGCCAAAATGTAATATTTCCTCTTACATATCTCCCATCTCCAAAAAGAAATTGAGCAGGGAGTAATAAGTGGCATAAAATGTTAAAGCCAACTAGAGTTTTCATATAAAGATAAACAATAGTACAGATACAAGCATCTCATTGTACCTCGCTAAAGCCAAAATCAAATGTCAATCCTCGTTTTGTCTTAGAAAATAAATGATGTGTATAGTGAAATTAACATTTGGTCTAGATAGAAAAGGCAAGTGCTTTGAAACAAAACCTTTGACATTATTAGAATAATTGATTGGATATGAAAGTATATTTATATATTCCCAAACAATAGATGCACTCATTTTCGTGTCACAATTTTTTAAATAAATGAATATTTGTCATCCTAATGATATTACCTGAATGGGGTTTTGTCTACCACGTCCGTAGAAGTGATAGGGGTTAGAGACCTAATTTTGGAGTCGCGCTAAAAACAAAATTCTTAGGAGGGAAATTCTGAGAATCACCCTCGCCTCGTTTTTCTTGCTGATATGATGACAGAATCCAAGAGGTGGTGGGGCGAGGGTGATTCTCAGAATCACCCTATTACTTCTTCCTCGGTGATGGATACCATTAGAAGCACTTCCTCAGTGATGGATACCATTATTGGTTGACCATGGTCTGCTTCCTTTCTATCCGTGCCAACTTCCATGAAAAACAGAGTATGCGAGAGCAATGCTGAAGTGCCACTATTAGAATTTTGAATGAGAGCATGAGAATGCATTACACAATGCAAGGATGTTGTTTATTCAGGAAATTTTAAGGTAAAAAAAATTTCAAGTTAAAATTTAATTCCAATTTTGATATCATATTGGGTATCCATGAAATGGGAGCGCATTCAACTACACAATAATTTCCAAGCCTTTGTAGCAATGGATTTTCCCATTTTCCTCAACAAAATGTTTCACATATGCCTGATCGAATGAGAGGATTAGATCCCCTTTCTTGTTGATTATGTTATATCGCACTGGCCTGGATTAATGTTGTAGATGCATGTTCTAACCATGCTTTGGGAGATATCGCTATCTACAACTCGTCCCTTATAAGCTTGCATCAGGAGCCATGACCAATCCAGTGTTTTGAACAGGTTAGGCCTTTGTTTAGTTATCAAATCTCCCTTTGAGGAGGTTTAGTGAGAATTATTAGCAGTCATTTGTGTGAGAGTTCTTAGCTCAAGAAAAAATATAGCTGTGAAGGTAATAAGGCGGAATTGAAAATTTATTTGTCATATAAATCACTCAATCCTGTAGTTTCTTTTAGGTTTATTGATTAATAAACCTAGGTCTAAAAGCATAGCTTAAGGAGATCAATTCTTTCCATATAACTCAGCGTTTCCACTCCACGTATAGTCTTGTTATCACCTTCATGCATTTCCTTTTCTGTATTGCAACGTAAAATTGAGAGGAAATTCATAGGAGGGCAATTCTGAGAATCACCCTCGCCTCGTTTTTCTTACTGATATGATGCTGATCGAGGCGAGGGCGATTCTCAAAATATCCCTCCTAAGAATTTCATCTCATATTCGACCCCTTCACCTTCACATTTTTCACCGCGCCATCTCTGCAGACATTAGTAAGGAGGATGAGGTAGAAGTAGTAGTTTCCATTAATGGTGAACCTCATTCCTCCTAATTTCACACATGTCACTCTGCAAACAATCAACATAATGTTACCATATAACCATTTAACCTTTCAAAACTTAGGGTAGATTTCTTCAGAATTAAAGCAGAGAAATTTGAATATATACTGTCTGTATTGGATTGGCATGATTCTAGCCTCCAAGATGGTGAGATGTTGGAATGTAGGCACGGACATGTCGAACTGATCTCGGGGAGGATTGCACCATCCTCCATTGTCACTAGGGTGGGCGTAATTGTGGGGGTAGAAATTGGTAGCGGTGATGACAATAGAAGGCTTTCTTGACAGACACCATTTGGGGTCATCCATACATTTTATATCGACACACGCGCCACAGGATGCCCCGTTTTTGAAGAGAGTAGTGCTTAGAGTAGCAATGTTGGTCCCATAGCCTTGACTGTATAAGTTTTCGTAACCACAGGCACCCTCTGCAACATTAAACACATTCATATCAACAAAAAATAATCATGGAGAGCTTAGCAACTAATCAATCATAAATTAAAAGAATACGAACTGGAAATGTTTAGTACCCATGGTTCCTGCAGCATCTGCACCTCCATAGAAAGTAGCATGAGCATACTTCCATCCGCCATTGAGATGCTGAGAAGCAACTAAGCTATTAGCAAAGAATATGATAGATATTGTTGTTATTAAAACAAACTGAGATGTCAACATCTTGCAAAGACTTTCACTGCAAAATGAAGAGCTCCACTGCATCAAAATGAAAGCAGACTTGTGATGGTAATGAGGGGAGAGGCCATTGGTACCTTAAAATTGAGATGAAATTCTTAGGAGGGCGATTATGAGAATCACCCTCGCTCCACCACCTCTTGGATTATATCATCATATCAGCAAGAAAAATGAGGCGAGGGTGATTCTCAAAATCTCCCTCCTAAGAATTTCGTCTCAATTTTACGTTGCAATACAGAAAATGAAATGCATGAAGGTGACAACAAGACTGTACGTGGAGTGGAAACACTGAGTTATATGGAAAGAATTGATCTCCTTAAGCTATGCTTTTAGACCTAGGTTTATTAATCAATAAACCTAAAAGAAACTACAGAAATGAGTGATTTATATGACGCGTAACTTTTCAATTCAGCCTTATTACTTTCACAACTATATTGTTTCTAGAGCTAAGAACTCTCATACAAGTGACTGCTAATAATTCTCACTAAACCTCCTCAAAGGAAGATGTGATAACTAAAGAAAGGCCCAACCTGTTCAAAACACTGGATCGGTCATGGCTCCTGACACAATCTTATAAGAGACGAGTTGTAGATAGCAATATATCCCAAAGCATGGTTAGAACACATGTCTACAACATTAATCCAGGCCAGTGCGATATAACATAAGCAACAAGAAAGGGGATCTAATCCTCTCATTCGACCAAGGATATGTGAAATGTTTTGTTGAGGAAAATAGGAAAATCCATCGCTACAAACGCTTGGAAATTATTGTGTAGTTGAACGCATTCCCATTTTTTGGATACCCAATATGATATCAAAATTGGAAATAAATTTTAACTTGAAAAAAAATACCTTAAAATTTCCCGAATAAACAACACCCTTGCATTGTGTAATGCATTCTCATGCTCTCATTCAAAATTCTAATAGTGGCACTTCAGCATTACTCTCGCATCCTCTATTTTTCATGGAAGTTGGCACAGACAGAAAGGAAGCAGACCATGGTCAACCAATAATGGTATCCATCCCTGAGGAAGCGCTTCTAATGGTATCCATCACTGAGGAAGAAATAATAGGGTGATTCCTAGAATCGCCCTCGCCCCGCCACCTCTTGGATTCTATCATCATATCAGCAAGAAAAACGAGCCCTCTTAAGAATTTCATTTTTAGTGCGAATCCAAAATTAGGTCTCTAACTCCTATCATTTCTACAGACACGGTAGACAAAACCCCATTCAAGCAATATCGTTAGGATGACAAATATTCATTTATTTAAAAAATTGTGACATGAAAATGAGTGCATTTATTGTTTGGGAATATATAAATATACTTTCACATCTAATCAATTATTCTAATAATGTCAAAGGTTTTGTTTCAAAGCACTTGTCTTTTCTATCTAGACCAGAAGTTAATTTCACTATACACATAATTTATTTTCTAAGACATAACGAGGATTTACATGTGATTTTTGGGTTTAGTGAAGTACAATGAGATGCTTGTATCTGTACTTTTGTTTATCTTTATATGTAAACACTAGTTGGCTTTAACATTTTATGCCACTTATTACTCCCTACCCAATTTCTTTTCGGAGATGGGAGATATGTAACGGGAAATATTACATTTTGGCATTTCAAAATAATCAATTACATCACTAAAATAAGTAATAAGAAAGAAAACTTATTTATTTAAAAAAAAGGAAATATTTATTGCTTTGTTTCGAGAGAATATTAATTTCACATCTCATAATTATAATAATGTTGGAATTTATTGTTTTGTTTTAGGAGAATATATATCTTGTATAGAATCCATGTATCGTATAGCCGCTCAACAAAATAAGGTCTACATAGATCATGCTTAGATCCAAACCCTGATTGTCAAAGCCCATTGTTTGATTTTAAAAATAGATAGAAGAGTAGTTGCTTCAACCTCAACCCATTTTTATGAATCTTTTAATGTGGTGCAAATAAGAAATGTTATTAGTTTTTCATTATTAATGATAGTGAAGGGAACGAATGTTATTTGCACCTTTTCTGGCTATCGCTTTCTGTGGATTGGATCCTTGTCGATCACCGTTGATTGCTTATTTCGATAGCTACATCCTACGGCAAGCAACTTAGACATCGTTATGGTTTTGAAGGTGACCTCGCTTCCACAACCGATGTCCATAGGGAATTAGAATGCAAATTGTACTACCATAGTATGGGGTTACAATTTTGTTTGGAAAATAGTGGAATATTTTTTTTAAGATATTGAAAAATGTTGGAAATTTTTGGAAATTTAAATTACAAAAATCAATTTTGAGAAATCCATTTCCACAAAAAAAATTATTCAAAAGCTCTCAGAATTAAATTTTTTGAAAAAAAATTACCTTAAAATTTCCCGAATAAACAACACCCTTTCATTGTATAATGCATTCTCACGTTCTCATTCAGAATTCTAATAGTGGCACTTCAGCATTGCTCTCGCATCCTCTATTTTTCATGGAAGTTGGCACAGACAGAAAGGAAGAAGACCATGGCCAACCAATAATGGTATCCATCACTGAGGAAGTGCTTCTAATGGTATCCATCACTGAGGAAGAAGTAATAGGGCAATTCTCGCCCCGCCACCTCTTCAATTTTGTCATCATATCATCAATAAAAATGAGGCGAGGGTGATCCTCACAATCGCCCTCTTACTTTAAATTCGTCAGATGGAATTACCCAACTAAGAATTTCGTCTCACTTTTACGTTGCTGATTTTTCTTTCTGTATTATGTTTTTTATTTGATTAATATTAATTTACATGGAACATTAAGTTTGTTATGTGTTCAACATTTGTATTATGTGATTTTTGCATTCATTTTTATCTTAATCATTATTTTTTGAAAAAACGGTGATTATTATTATGTTTTAAGATGAAATTCATTTAAAAAAAAAAAAAAAACTATTATTCAACCATTTTTAACTAAAATTTTCCTACAAAAATTGTTATTTGGACATGTCATCTCAAGGAAAACATGACAAAAAAATATCAAAACATGCAGTTTTTTAGTTATATTTATGTTAAAAATGGTTTCTTTTTGTCAATTGTTAAAAATTATCGTTTTTTAGAGACAATTATTTCATTTGGATTGAAATATTAATTACTATGTATGGATATGTAGAATATCGAAAATTCAAAATATTGACCTTCTTCTTTAAATATACAAAACAATAAAAACCTCACTACAAAAATAAATAAATAAATAAATAAAAAGTAAATAAAAGCAAGAAAATATGAAGAAGAATACCACTTCAAAAATTATTAAATTTAGAAAATAATTATTTACATTTCATACATTAGAAAATTTAAAGTCAAAAAATAGGTCTTTTAAAAAAATGGCCTGATGCATAACTACCGCTTTTTAAAATCAGCATGAAAATCACTACCATTATAAAAGGTAATGTACCTAAAAAAATTTAAAGTGCCAAAAACTATGCTCTAAAAAAGACATGTGTGTTCTGCATCACCTCTTTTCAAAATCGGGTCACTTTTTTGCTATCTCTACAAAACGGTTAACAGTATCAGTTCCTATGGATTTGCCTATGTTACTTTGTGCAATGGATCGATAAGATTGCGAAGTACATAGAAAATGAAATAGTTAAAGAACATAATAGACAAACACACATAAACACAACAAGTTTAATATGGAGTTCACCCAAAACTCCTGGGCTACATCTCCTGGTCCAGCCTTTAATGGTGACCTCTCTATTATGTCTTCAAGAGCAGAGTTTTACAGAGTGTGAGCTCAAATTGAGTCTCAACACAACAGATACAAAACAACTAGGCTTTACCTGGCTCTCACAAGTATTGCTGAGTACACAGGCTCTCCTCACTGACTCTTTGTCTCTTCTGTCAGTTTATGGCTTTAAAGCCAATCGGCAATGTTTGTTCGTTTCCTCTTCTCGGGCTCTCTGGATTCCTGGCCTTTGTCCGCTCAGATCCCCCTCTAGGCGTTAGCAATCATGGCTAATAAACACCTTCAGGGATGGTGCCCACTTGTTCTATAATGGATAAGCCCATCAATGCCTTTGAAATCCCACAAATGGTCATTCTTTGTTTACACAGAAAAATACACGCAAAACTATGAAAATCTGCCAATCCGTCGTTTATCGGATTTGACGTATTATAAATTCCACTCTATACTCCTATCGGGTCCACCTTTATATCGCTTATCGCATCTCCATCATTGATCCAAGAGATCTAGATCCAATAGTTGAGGTTCATTTCAGGCAGCTCAAGCGTACAAGGGTTAACGGACCGAAAAGGGTGGTTTTCTCTCTCCGATGCCTAGCCACATGGTAGCCAATGTATGGGCTTGGGCGGAGCCCATCCAAAACCACTTACTGCCTATGGCCCGCCCGAAATCCCACTTGTTTCAGATCTCAAAACGTATATACCTGCATGTATAAACCCTTTCAGGTCCGGTTTCATCACTTTATTCGCATTTCTTTTGTTTTTCGTTTATTTAACGAAAATGCAATTTACATTGAAAAAGAATTGTTTCCAAATCTCAAAATATATCAAATATCATTCATAATTTTCTCGGGTCTGGCTATTGCAGTCGCAATTGTTATCGGCCCTGCTCCTTTGCATAGCTCCGATGTGATATTGCAATATCGCAATCGCATGTTGCTGATCCTCCAGGCTGCGGTTAAGTCCATATATATGTATATTAGCGATGTGATAGCGCGATTGAATCTGGACCGTTGATCTATGCACATAGATCAATGGCTCGCATTTGATCGCGCTTCCCATATAGCCACCTCCAATATCCTCTGATAGCCTTCGCCGATTTTAATATGTCGATCGGATCTGGACCATTGATCGGCCAGATTTGACGGCTCTCATGTAAAGTTGTTTTAAGCCTCTGATATGCCTTCTTTCACTATTTTCTTCATGTGTTTGCCTCCCGATAGTGTAATCCACCTTTTTAAAAGGTTCTTCTCAAGTGATAATTTTGAATGTTTGAAGACTTAGAGGGTGTTTTGGATCCATTTTGGATCATGCCTTCCCACTGGAAAATCTTTTGGACCACCAAAAGTTGATTTTTAAGCATCAATCAAGTGAGGATACAGCTTCCTCACTTGTCCAATCCCTATCCATCTTGCACTGCTTGGTTTTGAAACCTTGAGTCCAATTCTGAGGTACTCAACATCCCCTCTACGTGTAGTTCTCACCTTCCTGTCCAAAACTGTATCTTCCTACAACTCATTGAGATATTCAGGTAATAGATCATCAATAGAAGGAAACTGACTTTGCTCTTTGGGATCTTCAATCAATGGAGGTTCAATCAATCTCAAGTTCTCTGCATTAACTACTGAACAGATGTGCATGTAAGCTGGAAAATCAAGGCAAAAAGCGTTATCACCAATTTTCTCAAGTATCTTGAAAGGCCCATACCTTATTGGCTTCAACTTTTTACCTTCACCTTGCATTCTATCTTTGTTGATGTACATCCATACTATATCACCATCTTGGAAGCTATCCTCAATTCGATGCTTATCACGCCTTGCCTTGTACTTGGCTTGGCTACTTTCCAGCTGTTCCTGCACTTCCTGGTGAATTTTTTAGATATGTTCATTGAACTTGGTTACTTTGTCCACATCATTGTGTTCATCAACTATTATATCTTTACTAAAGACAAAATCCAAGGGAGACCTTGGTGTAAAACCAAAACAAGTCTCAACAGGAGATCTTTGTGTAGAAGAGTGTTTAGCCCAGTTGTAAGCATGTTGCACATAACACAAATGTTCATCCCAAAGCTTAGGATTCTTATTAAAATATCCCCTGAGCAACTAGATCACTGTCCTGTTGACCACCTCTGTTTCGCCATCTGTTTGTGGATGAAATGTTGTGCTCTTCTTCAATCTGGGGTCTATCAACTCCCATACACTTAACCAAAACTTTCCAACAAATCGGGAATCTCGATAAGATACAATAGAATTGGGTAACCCAAAATGAACTCATACATGCTGAAAGAACAACTTTTCTATTTGTTCAGCTGTAATTTGCTTGTTACAAGGTATTAAAATACACATTTTGCTGAACCTATCCACAATAACATATAAATAATCATGACCTTTTCTATATTTTGGCAATCCCCCAACAAAGTCCATGGAAATAGTTTCCCAAGGATGAGAAGGAACTAGAAGTGGAGTGTACAAGCCTAGTTTTCTATTGCTGAGCCTACTTTTGGCACACATGGTACACCTTTTAATATATCTAGAAACGGTTTCATGCATTCTTGGCCAATAACAGAACCTTTTGCAGGTGTGCAATTGTTTTACTTACCCCAAAATGACCTAATATTAGAGAAGTATGTGCTTCTTAGATTATGTTAACTCTTTCAGTTTGAGGAATGCATAACTTTCCCAGATGATACAAGAGTTGGTCCTTAACATGATAATCCGATGCTTCTACTTGTTTTCCATGACTTAAAGTTGCATATACATCTTTAAAATCTACATCTTGAGCATATTGTTCAATGTAGCTTTCATGCAATACTGAGTTATGCTTAAGTATAGTAGATGCATTTATGATTGGTCTAGATAACATATCTACACCCTTATTGTGTATGCATTTGTTATATCTGATGACAAGATGAAACTGTTGTAGAAACCCCATCCACCTATAGTGTCTTTATTGTTGCAATTTAGTTTGTGAGTGCAAATATTGAAGTGGTTGATGATCTGTATGTATAATTGTTTCTTTGCCCAATAGGTAATGTTTCCACTCTTTCACACTGCACTATTGCATACAATTCTTTATCATATGTGGGAAATTAACTATTGCAGAATTAAATGTCTTAGAATGATAACGTATGGGTTTACCATGTTGCATCAACACTGCTCCCATGGCATAGTCACTGGCATCTGTTTCAATCTCAAATGGTCTTTGAAGATCTACCAATGCTAGTACTAGTGTTGTACTAATCTTTTCTTTCAACATTTCGAAGGCTTTCTCCTATTTCCCTCCCCACTGAAACACCTTTTTCAATCCTATCAAAGCATGTAAGGGAGCTACAATCAAGGAAACGTTAGCAATAAACTTTCTCCAATATTGTGCTACTCTTGGAAGCTCCTAACTTCTGTAGAAGATTTGGGTTTAGGTCAGTTCACAATGACTTCAACCTTATAAGGATCTATGTTCAATTCACCACCCCCTACAATATGACCCAAATAATTCAAAGTTGTTTTGCCAAATTCACATTTTGATAACTTAACATATATATTTTCTCTTTTCAAAACACCTAGAGTCCACTTTACATGCTTCAAATGTTCTTCCCATGTTTTACTGAAACAAATAATGTCATCTAAATATACAATTACAAAATCATCAATAAAAGGCCTGAGTACATCATTCACAACTCTCATGAAAGTGGCAAGAGAATTAGTTAGGCCAAAAGGAATAACCAACCATTCATACAACCCTTGCTTTGTTTTGAAAGCAGTCTTCCATGCATCTTGTTCTGCTACTCTGATGTGATGATAGCCACTACGCAAGTCCAACTTGGAAAAGTAAACATCTTCTTTCAGCTGATTTAATAGATCATCTATGCGAGGAAGAGGATAACGATTCTTGACCATTATTTTATTCAATGCTCTATAATCAATGCACATCCTCCACAAACCATCTTTCCTTCTCACCAACACAATTGGAGATCCACATGATGATGTGCTTGGCCTTATGAACCCTTTATCGAGTAGCTCTTATACCTGCTTCTTGATCTTTGCATTCTCTAAAGCAGATAACCTGTACATTCCTATTTTAGGCAATGGAGCATCTTGCTACAAATGAATATCATGTATTATTTCCCTTTTGGGTGGCAGACTTTTAGGTTCTTGAAATAGGATATCATATTCTGAAAAAACTTTATCTAAATCAGCTTTCTGTTTAGCATCACAGCCTTCAAATACATTGGTTTTATCAGAGATCTTTTCCTTTACAACCATTAGTAAAAATTGCTTGCATGAATTTACAATTCTTTTCATCTGCCCTAAGTTTATGAGAGTGTAGTTATTTCTGAGCTGATGAGCTCTTACAATATATTATATTCCATCTTTTGTGAGTTGATACTTATTTTCAGTTCTGTAGAAAATGGCATTCCTATCATACAATTAAGGACTTCCTAAAACAATGCCACATATATCGAGGGGAACTATATCTAACTCAACCTCATCTACAAAAGTTGACCCAATAGAAAACCTAAGTTTACATTCTCTAGTCACTTGTAGCTTTTTTATCAAATACCCAACCTAATGGATGTGGCTTCTTGTGAGGTCTTGTTAGTAAGCCCAACTTCTTTACAATTGTTTCAGAAATCAAGTTTACTTGTGAACCACTATCAAATAAAGTATCAATCTTTTGATGCTTGGAAATAACTCTAATATGAAAAAGCTCATGTCTTTTCCTCTCATTATCTTCATTCTCAATAGATTGAGCATAATTACTTGTAGATGCTTCAGAATTTTTACCTTTTATACCTATGGTTGTGACTGTTGTTTCATCATCTGAGTCTAACCCCAAGTCTTTTTGAATAGCAGCAACAGTCTTCTTCTTCTTACCACCGAACTTCTTGGGTTTCAACTCTAGATGCAAAGACAAGCAGTGTTCATCATCATGTCCATCCTTCTTGCAGTGAGTGCATGAAGGTTTGTAATTCTGTACAGTTTTTGTCTTCCTCTCCTTCCATTTTTGCTTCTTATTTTCCTTGTTCTTACTTGCAGTTGGTTTTGTTGATCCCCCAATATCTGGGTTCACATTATTGCCTCTAGCCTCCAGATGTGTAGCCTGAACTGATACCTCATCTATGCTAGTAGGGTGAAACATGAGAATGGTGTGCCTCAAATAGCTATGCAAACCACCTATATACTTAAGCAAAGTTTCAGGTGAGTCTAGAGAAATGCCTAGAATTAAAGCTCTTTTCTAAATTCCTAGGTGTAGGTTTGTACACTTTTCCCCTTTAATTGGCAAAGAGTTTGCCAACTCATCATTGCTTGCTGTATATAAGCTAGTGGATAGAATTTTTTTTTAATGGTAGAAACAAATTTACTCTAGGTAGAAATAATTTTACCATGCTTCTTCAAATCAACTTGTGTCCTGCCTTCCCACCACAGTAGGGCAGTTCCTCCAAGGTGAAGACTAGCCAGCTAAATCTTTCTCCTTTCTAAATCGATGTTCTGCACCCTACAATATACATCAATCTGTCTAATCCAGTTATCTAGCTTTTCTGCATTTAATTCTCCATCATATATTGGCAAATCAAATTTTACATCTAATTTAATCAAAGATGTTTTCTTCTTTTTATTTTCAAGGCTAGAAGGAGGTGTTGATGGAGGAGGCTCTTCCCTTTTCTCTTTTCCTTCTGGATGGCCATCTAGAAGAGGTTCCTCTGTTCCTTTGTCTTGTTTGGAGGTTGAAGTACTCTCACCTCGGCCTTTCTTAAATTCTCGATACATCTCTTCCACCATGGCTCTCATGGTCATGAAATTGTCCATGAACTGAGAGTCTGATTCTGATGAGACTTGTTCTGCCATTTTCCCCCTAGGATAGATTCTTCCAATTTCTGGGTTAGCCTCAACCAGTTCTCCTTCTCCTAATTTGAGCTTTGACCTAGTTAGCATTCAACAATCTAGCACAAGCTTGTCTAACCTTAGCAAACCTAAAGCTCTGGTACCACTTGATTTGATAATGAGATCTTAGACAATTATTAAGGCATTACAGACTCATGTGCATGGATTTTCCTATGTTACTTTATGCAATGGATTGATAAGATTATGAAATACATAGACAGTGAAGCAATTAAAGAACATAATAGACAAACACACATAAACATAGCAAGTTTAATATGGAGTTCACCAAAAACTCCTGGGCTACATCTCCTGGTCCAGCCTTTAGTGGTGACCTCTCTATTATGTCTTCAAGAGCAGAGTTTTACAAAGTGTGAGCTCAAATTGAGTCTCAACACAACAGATACAAAATAGAAATGCTTTACTTGGTTCTCGCGAGTCTTTTTTAGTACACAGACTCTCCTCACTGACTCTCTGTCTCAGCACTGCTTGCCCCTGTCTTCTTTCAGTCTGTGGCTTTAAATCCAATTGGCATTGTCTATTTGTTTCCTCTTATCGGGCTCTCTAGCTTCCCAACCTCTGTTCTCTCAGATTCCCCTATGAGCGTTAGCAATCATTGCTAAATGCCTTCAGGGATGGTGGCCACCTGCTCTGTAACGAAATAGCCCATCGATGCCTTTGAAATCCCAAAAATGGTTATTCTCTGTTTACACAAAGAAATACATGTAAAACTGTGAAAATCTGCCAATCTGTCATTTATCGGATTTGACATATTATAAATTCTGCTCTATACTCTTATCGGGTCCACCTTTATATCACTTATCACATCTCCACCATTGATCTGAGAGATCTAGATCCAATGGGGGCTAACTTCCCAAAAAGGGTGGTTTTCTCTCTCCGGTGCCTAGCCACGTGACAGCCAGTGTATGGGCATGCGCGGAGCTCGACCAAAACCACTTACTGCCTACGGCCCGCCCAAAATCCTGCTTGTTTTGGATCTCAAAACGTATATACCTGCATGTAGAAATCCTTTCGGGTCTGGTTTCATCGCTTTATTCACATTTCTTTTGTTTTTCATTTATTTAACGAAAATGTGATTTACATTAAAAAAGCGTTGTTTCTGGATATCAAAATATATCAAATATCATTCATAATTTTATCGGGTTCGACTATTACAGTTGCAGTTGTTATCGGCCCCGCTCCTTTGCATAGCTCCCATGTGATATTGTGATATCACAATCGCATATTGCTGATCCTCCAAGCTGTGGTTAAGTCCATATATATGTATATTAGCGATGTGATAGCGCAATTGAATATGGACTGTTGATTTGCGCGCATAGATCAATGACTCTCATTTGATTGTGCTTCCCATATAGCCACCTCCGATATCCTCTGAGAGCCTTCGCCGATTGTGATATGCCAATCAGATCCGGACTGTTGATCAGCCAGATCGGACAGATCTCATGTAAGTTGTTTTAAGCTTCCGATAGGCCTAATTTCACTGTTTTCTTCATGTTTTTGCCTCCCGATAGTGTAATCTTCCTTTTTAAAAGGTTCTTCTTAGGTGATAGTTTTGAATGTTTGAAGACTTAGAGGGTTTTTTGGATCCATTTTGGATCATACATCCTCTATAATTTGGGTTTGCATGGCCTTGCCAGCGGTTACCTCTTCAATCCCTAAACCATCCTTAGTGGCCATCATCGTAGCTATGTTGTATTTAGTCACTCACAAACTTAGGGGATCAATTATCACTCGACTCTCAATGCTCAGTGCTCTATTCAAGCACTCAATTCTCAAATGACCAAGTGTTGTTCCCCAGCCAGCCCTTTGTGTTTTATAGCATCTTTCGAATTCGAATTCGACCGTTCCCCCCCAATTTCGGGCCATTAATGCTTTCTTGACGGCAGAAGTTCCCAAATCTTGCCCATAACTCGTGTCTTAAATGCCCGCCGCCCGCTCCATTTGGCCTCAAATCGCACATCCCATCATGAATAGTGACCTCAATGGTCACTTGCCAACTAATCGATGTGGCAGTGCAACCTTCCATGCGCAGTCGCGAACCCTGTGACATTCTGATTCTGTGCACATCTTCAATATCGCGCAGCTCCCAGGTAGAATATTTTATAATCCCGCCCTCCCTTTCAGCTGCCTAGAGTGCTAAGACTATTCTGCCTACGGCGAGTCAAGTGGTTGCACCACCCGTGCGGGGCTCCATCCTGTCCTTCACCATGGTTCCCAGAGAATCCCCACCTTCCATTATTGTGGTTGGCATAGTGCACTCTACTATTTGCAACACACTACCCTGGTCACTACGTTTGGAGAGACGCGATCTAAGCCAAGGCAGTAGACTGATCAGTTTGTGGCAATAGTTCTCCCATTTTTCAGTAAGATCATATGCACCTTGCCTTACCATCATCAATTTTTTGACGAGAAATGCTTCATTTATTTCATTTTCCCGCTTATTAACCTCCGTGTCCACCAAAGAACTTTTCTCCCTTAGCTGTACCCAGTCTCCTTCAAGTTCGTGAAGTCTAAGGTTTCCCCGTTGGATTTCTTCCTCGAGTCTTATGTGTTCTATTTCTCGCGGCTTTGTGATTCCTTTCGTTCTGTGCTTCGCGGATTGTTGTATCTATAGGTGCTACTATTCACGAACTAGGCTTCACATGCTTCCAAGGGATTACAGTCCCTGCTTCATATTTCAGCTTCGGAATTGCGTGCGTGTTCAAGGTCTTACACATGGTCCTATAAGCCCATAGAACCTTTGGTACGTGCAAGTCCCAGTCAGTACGTCTCACCTGGTGGACCGTGTTCAACACTTCACACACCTTGTCAAAGGCTTCCCCACGTATGATATTCGACATGCTTGGTCTTATCATACTTCATCATTCATGCCCTCATCTTGCCCATTCCTGCTTGTTGTTCCTATTTCCTATCATGAGTATGGTGTGTGTCCGTGCAAGTTGCGTACCATACACCTGTACCCATCTGGAGAGGTGGGCACGCAAGTTGTTTCGTCCATCATACCTAGCTTCCATCCGCAACAGAGGCTTTCCAAACTGTATAAGCATCATTGTTCTGCATTCACGCTAGTCCCCGAAGCTCTGTTGGTGCATACCCCACCACCTTGCAGGCATAGCGCGTAGTGCCCATTTCAGAGCATCGAACCACTATTGTTCTGGCACTTCGCTTTCAAATTTGTTCAGGAATTCATCCACTACTGTCAACCCATCATACATAGGCAGATCCCTTACCTCTGTTGTCATGCAGTGCAGTGATCTTACCATCATGTTTCAGTTGAGCGTGGTTACCTTATGTAACTGGTCCTGCCATCGTTTTGTTTCCTCATCCGAATCTGATGTGCAGGAGCTTTTGCGCTCCCATGAAATCCTGCCATCCGCTGTAGAATTTACCCAATCCTATTCCCGAGCGGTTATCTTCTAGATACAGTCTAGCTCGTCGTCACTCTCATCGTCGCGGACTGGCTTTGTGTAGCGCGATCCTTCCGTAGGGTCTAAAGGTACCACTACGCGCAGTGCCTTTTTCTCAAAAATCATTTTGTGCTTCTTAAGGTTTATCACTCTATTCATATCATTGGCCCAATCTATTCCCAGTAGCATGGGATAGGGATTGTTTTCATCAACAATCTCTATCACTTCGAAATCTGCAAGCGCCCTCGCACGTTTGGTGTCTACCATTATTCCCTACAATCTTCCCATTGGTAGGATCTTCTACTAGTTCGCCATTTGCAATTGAATAGGGGACCATTGCAATGCGGGCCTGCCCATGCACTCCCATGTCTACTTTGGCAGTACATTCGCATCTGATCCTAAATCCAGAATCACTTAATCCATTTCATACTCTCGGATTTGCGCATTCAATCTCATTTCCCTTCCGGTTCGTGATGTGTGCTTCCCGAGCTTCTGGACTACGCGCAATTCTCTTGACCCTGCACACCTAGTGATGAGTTCTTGCAGTCCCTTCATAGCTTTGTTGTCACGCAACAAATTCATGCACCTCTCCAGAAAGGTAGTGAGCATTGAAGGATCCATCTCCGACTCTAGTTGATCCTTACTACCTGAAGTGGATGCCTACATGAAGCTCTTCTTAGCTTCCATGAATGTCTCCTTTGCACGCTCCAAATCAAATTCAAGTTCATTTGTAGGAGACTTGTGAACCTATGCACTTTCTTCAGGCTGCTTACCTTTTTCATCTCCTATCGTGATACCGCTTCGGAGCACGATCTTTACAGTCGGGTCCTCTTCGCATGGCTCAGCCCTCATCATTTTCAAATTCTGAGTCGGGGGAGGCTGAAGTATCCCTTTATCACACAACCTCGCTATGAGTGTAGGGCAGTTCTTTGTCTCATGATCAAACTGAGTACAATATAAACACAATGCTCTCATCGAATTTGTACAATCACGAGCATAATTCCCTAGCCCTCTGTAATTGTAGAAAATTAGTTTTCCACGACCCCTTCCTGGTCCCATTCCACGTCAACCTCGTCCGCGCTCTTGAAATCCAGCACATGCTATCCTTGCATTTGGATCAAGGGCTCGTGTTTCAGTTTGCACTCTCTAGGCAAGAGTCTAATCTATCATCAATTCATAACTTCTATAGGTGCATTCATCGTGACCTACTGACCTGCAGAAATTATAGAACAACTGCTGGGACGTCTACGTATACTTCTGTAATAGATGACAATTATCCATAGCATGTTTTCCTCCTATCAAACAAATTGCGCACGATAATACAGGCATTACGGTCAATCCTAGTTGTGCCTCTTGTCTTAATGGCATCGGCCCACCTACCACCAAGTAGTTCGCAAAGACTGGACAATGGTCCTTATCGTGTCCGTGTCCCTTGCACTTCATGTACCATACATCCTCACGTGCCTCTGAGTGAGTTGTCTTGTCCTGTTTCAAGCTCTGCATTTACAAACACAAATTTTGTAGTTGAGAGTGGATTTGTTGGACTCCCAGGCTAGGATCTTGTATTGTGGTCTTGTGCAGTCTCATTGCAATCTCCAAAGCTTCGGCCTCAGTGGATAACTTCTGTTGTGATAGTGTCATCCTTAAATGCGACGTTAGTAACGTTACAAACCATGCGCAGTGTTGTCCATCTGTCAAGGTCATGTTGGCTTTGTGAATCATACTCTTCAGTCTCTGATCCAAATCCCATGGGGTCTCACCTAGAAGCATCATGATTTCCTTAAACTTGATAATCGATTGTGACTCTGATTTTGGCCTACTAAATTCCCTGTTCATCGCAGCCTGGATATCTGCAATCCCCATGTTTGGATGGTCATTAGAATGCTTAACATACCATGTTAGTGCACGATCCTGCAACACACTTACCAGCGTTTCCTTCTTTATATTATCATCCACGACTCCTTGTGCTTCCCATACAGCTTTTACCAAAAACCAAAATTGGTCTGGATCTTCGTTCCCTACTCCTTTGAATACCATCAATTTTATCGCACTTGCCATATTGAACTATGGTGGTGGAGGATATGGAGGTGAAGATGGTGACACTGGTGGTGGTGTAGGTGGAGGTGGTATGTATGGAATTCACTACCTTGTCAGACTAATCACACTTCTTGGTGAAAGTCTCACGAGCCCTTCCTCACTTTTTTGCCAAGGCGAAATCAAGGGGCTAGTTTTGATTTCTGGGCTACCTTCGTTTCTATAGATCCTCCCCCTTCGCATAGCCACAAACATCAATTTATTTGCATTACCCGCTTTTCACACAATAGAATTTTAATCCAAGTGTTCAAAGATTTAATGTAGTTACCTCGTGGTCCTTTGAGGAAGCGTTGTTCTGCCTCGTTGTAGCTGACTGTCATGTCTACTGTGAACCCAGTGATAAACCCTCCTATAATTTGATCGAGCCAATGGTCCACAGCGCACGCAATCTCATCTTCTGATGATTCTAGTCTGCGCACCAATTCTGGAGTCCACACAATCGGTTTGTTGAGCCTACACCTTCCCTGCCTATCTGCCAGCTTCGCGAGCCACTCATACAACTCAGAGGGGAAGGATGCAAAGAAAATTTTGTGAATTTCCATATATAAGTAGCACTCTAACCACTATTCCTTTGATACTCGTGGATTCCTGTTTCCTATGCCTCGAACTCGTGAATCTTTCTATCCAACCACCCTTCAATTTCTTTCTTCGTTGGATTCCAGTGACACGACATCAGACATCCCTTATGCAGATCCCAGTCCAGGCAACGAAACCATTTGTTGGCTTGTTGGGGCCTAACCTAGGTTCAGAGGTGATTTAGCCAAACAAATCCTGGTATTACTGGCCCTTTCGGCAACAGTCCGTGGAGCGCAGACTGAGGTCTCACCTGAAGTAGTATGGGAGGGTGCTGGAAATAGGTTTCTGCACCCTAGAGATGTCTGATGAGTTCAAGTGGTATGCGCACTTACTTGTTCCCCGCAGCCTACGATGATGCCTTCGCACAGCCCTACTCGGGGTTCGAACAATGTTATTACCCAAAACCTTACTAGTAACCCAATATTAGTTGATTAACATAGCTTACTTGCATGTGTAAAGTATACTTAGCAATATAAATCATTCATGCAAGTGCACATGGTAAATAAACAGTACATTAGCAATTGATATCAAACATGTAATAACTCAAGAACAAATACGCGGAATTCAGATAAAACTTCTCCTTATTATTCTCTTCCTTCAGTTACAAACTCTATTCCACCCTGCGCACTTAGCTGCATGGGCCCGCGCACTCAACTGTAGACAACTAGGCCTCTGCACACTTAGCTGCAGAGCCTTCTCCTACTCTACGATCCAAGATACTCTTAGACACTTGCTCTGTGCTTCTATCTCATACTCCATTCTAACTTAACTATCTTTTACACTTAGAGCTTCGCTCTATTTATACAATCCCATGGTCCACGGACCATAGGTAGGTCGACATTACATTCAAAACTAGGGCGGACAACCCTATGACTCTAACATAGATTTCGCGCCCACAATTCATGGAGCTTTACAACAATATCAACTCAAAACTTTGGCTTTGAGCGCCAAAACAAGTCGTGGGGGGATGCCATGCCTAACATAATGTACCTTTGTCTGGAAGAAATTGCACTTGCTAAGATTGGCATACAACTGATGCTCTCTAACAATATCAATACAACTGCTAAGTGTTCAAAGTGCTCTTCCTCATTCTTAGAATATATCAATATATCATAAATGAATAAAATAAGAAACTTTTCCAGATAAGGACACAAGACATTATTCATCAAGCACATAAAAGTAGCTTGGACATTAGTAAAAAAAAAAAGGAACCAAAAAAAACTCAAGATGCCCATACCTGGTCCTAAAAGCAGTCTTATATATGCCCTCTTCTTTATGCGTACCTAATGGCATCTTGATCTTAGATCAATCTTCAAGCATTGTTGCTCCCTTCAACTGATCAAACAAGTCACCAATCCTCGACAATGGGTACATGTTCTTAATCGTTACCTTGTTCAGCTGCCTGTAACTAATGCAAAATATAATAGTATCATCCTTCTTCTTCATGAACAACACTGGTGCACCCCAAGGTGATAAACTTAGCCTAATGTATCCCTTATCAAGCATTTCTTCTAGCTACAACTTCAACTCTACTAACTCTGGTGTGCTCATCCTATAAGGTGCCTTTGACGCTGGTGCTACTCCTGGTACCAACTCAATAGAAAAGTCCACTTCCCTCTGGAGAGGCAACTTTGGAATCTCTGTTGGAAACACATCCTAAATCTTTTGTAATAAAGGGTATATATTGAATATTTATGCATCCTCAACATCCTTAACTTGTAACTAGAAATATGATCTACAAGTATCAACCCTTTCCTACAACTACACTTACATGCATAATTGTAATCATTCTAACTAATGTAGGTTTCTTCTTTCCCTAAAAATTTCTCTTTTCCCCATTATCATCTAGGCACTCAATGGCCTTGTCATAACAATCTACTTTGGTCTTGTGAAGATACATCCAATCCATACCCAAAATCATATTATATGATCCTAGTGGCAGTACATTCAGATTTCTTGTTGCAGGCATACCATTCAACTCAAATGCACAATCTCTTACCCAATGATGAGCTCTTTTCTTTGTACTTGTAGCCAATTGCGCTAACCAAGATTCTGCATGTACTTTTTTTCTCAAACCACACTTATCCACCAAGTCAGGATTAACATAACTATAATTATATCTAGGATCAATCAAAACATAAACAAGTCAATCACAAAGCTTACCTTCTATCTCAATAATGGATGCCTGGTGATCTGTCATCTTGTTGGCCACAACTATATAAATCCAAGGAATTTTATGCCCAACATACCCAACTCTCTGCGCCTCTTGAGCACTATAGATATGAGGCCTACCACCATGGTACAATGGACGATCCTTCTTGTGATGATCTTTATCCAACATGCAATGGTCCCCTACCATCACCTCTAGTCTGTTACTCTCTAGGATGTGACCTATGTCGCTTCTTAACTACATTGAACTTCTTTTAAGGAGCAACATTTTCTTTCTGATCCAGGTGACTCCAGAAACATGCAAAAGTCCAAGAAGGCTTAGAAATGGTCAAAATTCAAAGTGTTTAAATTTCAACAAACTCAGCAACAGACTGAACTGCTCATCGCCTTCATTCCAACAGTGTGAATGACACTTGAATCCGAGCTCGTATGGAGGAGATAGGGCCAGACAAAGTTCAAGGTTGACTTGGACAAGTGGCAAGGTTAATGGAACTACAAATTTCACTGATAGCGGTCACCAAATCCAGCCAACAGAACGGGCAAAATTGTTGCCTCTTTAAAACGCCCAATGAGCCTTAAATTCAGCAAAGTTAAAAAATATATTATTTGTTATTAAAAAACACAAAATTATAAAAACAATAGGTGGTAAGCCATGACCCTAACCACTTCCATAGGTCAACATTGTAATTAAAATGGGGTGGTATGTGGCCAAACCCCGCCACCCCCAGACAAAACAATGACATAAATAAAAGGTGGTTGGGGTGCGGGCCAACCCTGGTGAACTCGCCAACCCCCGGTGGTATCAATATATGTATCCAACGAAAATCACAACCAAGGCGAATTAAAACACAACCGTCACAAAATTTGGATGGTGGGGTATTCAAAGCCCAACCTCCACCATTTCAGAGGACTCCACCACCATTGAGCCATGGAGTTCAGCCTTGGTGGCTCCATCCTCCAGTTAATACTTAAACCATTCATTCTGAAGAGGCATAGAGAGGGAGAATGGATGGAGGAAAGCCATGAACGGAACGGAGGCCAAGCGAGATTTGAGTGGAACAGTGCACCCAAGGGTGGAACCAGGAGCTGGCACGAATATCGAGGTAGGCATATTCCATGGGAGGTAAATTTTTACATTGACAAAATGTTATTAAGTTTACAATCATTTTTGTCAGATTTTCACAGGGAACACAATGGTGAAGTTAGAATCACCATATGAGCAACATATTTATAGATTCCCAGCAAAGAAGAATCTTTGAAGAATCTTGAGAGAATCTTTGAGATTCCTTGGAGGCTAAAATTAGCTAGAGTCAGAATGCAACCAACTTTATACTCAAAAGTATCAGAATTTTGCAAGGATAATAATGGTGAGATCAGATTTGTGATCTGAGTTGCAGATCTCCAATCAGTCTAGAGAATGGAACCTTTCGAGAATCACAGGGAATCTAAAATATTCCTACATGCCCAGATTTTGACAATGTCAGAATTTGACAAATGGATAGTCGATATTACACCTCTCGACAACAAAAATTCAGTGGTGTGGTCAATTTTTGCAGCTGAGCCATCCATTTTTCAGCAAAATTTAGAGGTGAAGGTACATGAATCAATCATGTCATATTTTCCTTCGAAATTGTTGAGATGATGTAATATGTTTTGAGATCCCTTTTTGATGTTATGTTGTGGGATAAATTTTGCCACATTTTGTGAGATGTATTTAGTTTGTCATGCTATGTATTTTTGTGAAGATCCCTATGTAACTATGTTGAAGGGATGCTCATTGCCACATCATGTGAGATCATTTTAGTTTGTCATGTTGAGAGGAAGCCTTATGGAGTGAACACCTCATGGAGAGAGAAGCCACTCTTGTTTGAGGGCATATTTCCTTGCTATCAAAAAGTGTTTTCCATGTACATCATCATCATTTCCAACATTATATGAAGCAACCAACACCATCTTAACACTGGTCCCAAATACATAGTCCACACTAGACGAGCTTTGTTATCAATTGTCTTGTGTTTTAACTTGCTGATCCTTGTCATGTTTCCTCTTCCTTAAGCATGCATATGTGTTCTTTTATGATCTTTTATGCAATTATAACAACAGCACAGAAGTAAAATATCTTGGATAATTCTGGTAGCTGAAGGAACCTGGATCAAGTTAGGTATCAGAGCGTTCTTCTAGCTTATGTGAATTGTGAGCGTGAACAACTAAACATGCAGCAATGGAGGATGAAAAAGAAATGTACAAGGCCTTACTCGGGATGTCCAAAATGGTGGACATGATGTATGAAGCTTATGAGGAACGAGAGAAAGAAAGAGCAAAGAATGATGCTCCATCCACACCTTCCAAGGTACATTCATCGCCTTCATCATATTCTCATCATTTGAATGAGGAGATCAACCAGAGCCTTCAAGCAGATAAAACATAATTGAATATGCTTCTACAAGAAGAGAAAGAGGAGAAGAGGTGATTGTAGCTTCAATTGCAAGCCACATAAGACGCCCTGAAAGAATTGAAATGCAACAACCAGAGTCTTCAAGCAGAGCATGCTGAATTATAGAGGCTTCTACAAGAAGATAAAGAGGAGAAGCAGAGGCTGCAGCTTCAGCTACAAGCCACGACAGAGGCCTTGGAGGAGTTGAAGCTCAATAAAGGCTAAGAGAAGCCCTCATCACCTGCTTCTAAATCAACAGTGGAGGTAGACAATGTTAATTTTTCTTCAGATCCATCTTCACATGATGTTATTTCTGTTGGGAATGTGCAGATAGCAATTATAGGAATTGGCATGAGACTCCTTACCAAGATGGGGTGCAAAGGAGGAGCACTTGGCATTAATGGCCAAGGCATGACTCAGCCATTGAAGGTCGTGCAAAGACCCCGATTCGCAGGTTTGGCATATACCGAAGGAGAATGCTCAAAGGTGTTAGAAGCTTCCACGACATTGTTGAAATCGTCGAGGAAAGAGAATGATGGGAAGACATCATCATCATCCCATGGTAGTGCCCATTGCAGGGAAAGAGCTGAGGTAATCTCTCATCGCCATAATTATACCAGAGACATAGAGGAGAGGTAAAACAAGTCTTGATATTCTCAAGTTCATTTCAATTACAATCATATTTCTAACAATGAAAAAAAATCATGGCATAGAAAAACATGTGGGTTTTGTGGTCTACATAGCCATGTATTTTTCAAGCGCTGGAAGATGATGGTAGCACAAAAGAGGATGAGGCGTGAAAGGCCTTCTCCATAGTAGGGAAAGAAAAAGGTAAAGCAAGTCTGGAGGAAGAAGACTTATTGTAGTCATTGCAACAGAAGTGGTCGTCAAAGAGCCACGTCTTGGAGGCTCCATCCAGAGAAGCACCATAAGGACAAAGCACCAATGTACAAATCAATTGAAGAAGTTGTTTGATAAGAAAAGTCGCCACAAGAAGATAACCCATTCACTTTGATAAGTGAGCGATGGTTTTTCTAGATGTGTTAGATTATTTTGTAAATCATGTGTTGATGATGTGTTTTCCATCACTTGTTGAAAATGTAAAAGTGATTATGCGTTTTCCATCACTTGTTGAAGCAACAATGATATTTTGGTCGTGTTTTCATATCTAGGGTATTGTTTCCATTTTGATGTAAACTTGACCACAGAGTATGTGTTATAAACTCGTGGCAAGTATGGGATGACTTGGGTCATTTACTGGTCATGTATTTGAGCATGTAATTTGCAAAAGGTTATACTACAGGTTTGCAGAGGATGTAGGTGTCAGTTCACCACTTATGGCTTCGAAGGATAAAGGTGAAGGAGAAGAAAGGGTGACCTATCAGGACACTTGTGGTGCAAACAGGGTACACAAAAGTTGCATATTATTATCATGTTTTTGGAGGACCAAAAGCTCCTCAGTGGGGAGGATTGATCCAGGTGGCTCCAGAAATATGCAAAAGTCTAAGAGGGCTTAGAAATGATCAAAACTCAAAGTGTTTAAATTTCAACAAACTTAGCATCATGTCGAAGTACTCGTCTCCCTGATTGCAACGGTGTGAACGACACTCGAATATGAGCTCATATGGAGGAGATAGGGCCAAACAAAGTTTAGGGTTGACTTGGCCAAGTGGCAGGGTTAATGAACCTGCAAATTGCACCGGCAACAGTCACCTGAATCTAGCCACCGGAATGGGAAAATTTGTTTCCTCTTTAAAATGCCCAATGAGCCTTAAATTTGGAAAAGTTAAAAAGGTATTATTTTTTTATTAAAAAACAAAAATTATAAAAATTATAGGTGGGGGGCCATGACCCCTGCCACCTACATCGGTCAACATTATAATTAAAATGGGGTGCCAAGTGGCCAAACCCCACCACCCTCGCACTGAACCACAACATAAATAAAAGGTGGTTGGGGCCGGGCCACCCCGTCGAACCCGCCAACCCTCGATGGTATCAATATATGTATCCAACAAAAATCGCAACTATGGTAGACTAAAACACATAATCGTCACCAATTTTGGAGGGCAGGGGATTCGAACCCCAACCTTCGTCATTTCAGAGGACTCCGCCACCATTGAGCCACGGGGCTCAGCCTTGGTGGCTTCACCCTCCAGTTAATACCTAAACCATTCATTCCGCAGAGGCACAGAGAGGGAGAACGGACAGAGGAGAGTCATGAACAGAATGGAGGCCGAGCCAGATTTGGGCAGAATAGTGTGCCCAAGGGTGGAACCAGGAGCTAAAATGAATATCAAGGTGAGCATATTCCATGGGAATATTATAAGGAATATTCTTGCATGTAGATTCTTTAAGGAATCCTGGAGATTCCTTGGGATGTAAATTTTTACATTAACAAAATGATATTAAGTTTACAATAATTTTTCTCATATTTTTGTAGGGGATGCGATGGTGAAGTCAGAATCACCATGTGAGCAGCATATTTACAGATTTCTAGCATAGCAAAATTTTTGAAGAATCCTTGGAGGCTGAAATTCGCCAGAGTCATAATGCAACCAACTTTATACTCAAAAGTATCAGAATTTCACAAGGATCATGATGGCGAGATCAGATTTGTGATCTAAGTTATGGATCTCCAGTCAGCCCAGAGAACAAAATCTTTGGAGAATCACAGGGAATCTAAAAGATTCCTACATGCCTAGATCTTGACAGTGTCAGAATTTGACAAATGGATAGTCAATTTTACAGCTCTTGATGAAAGCAATTCAGTGGTGTAGTCATTTTTTCCAGTTGGGCCTTCCATTTTTCAGCCAAATTCAGAGGTCAAGGTACATGAATTGATCATGTCATGTTTTCCTTCATAATTGCTAAGGTGATGTATTATGTTGTGAGATCCCTGTTTGATGTTATGTTGTGCGATCAATTTTGCCACATTATGTGAGATGTATTTAGCTTGGCATGCTATTTATTTTTGTGGCGATCCCTATGTAACTATTTTGAAGGCATGCTCATTTCCACATTTTGTGAGATCATTTTAGTTTGGCATGCTAAGAAGAAGCCTTTTGCAGTGAGAATTCCTGTAAGCGGAGTGTCTCATGGAGAGACAAGCCACTCTTGTTTGAGGGAATATGACCTTGCTATGAAAAAGTTTTTTCCATGTACATCATCACCATTTCCGACATTATATGAAGCAACCAACACCATCTTGACACCGAGCCCAGAGACATAGTCCACACTGGACGAACTTCATTATCAAATGTCTCATGTTTTGACTTGCTGATCGTTCTCATGTTTCCTCTTGCTTAAGCATGCATATGTGTTATTTTATGCTCTTTTAAATGAAATTATAACTACGTCACATAAGTAAAAGATCTTGGATAATTCCGGTAGTTGATGGAACCCGAATCACTTTCTCACTTGGATCCTAAGGTCTTCCCTACTTCGGTGGGTAATTCCCTTTAACTTTCTCATTTCCTTTCAAATCACGCTTAGGCTCATCTTTGTGCTTTGACTGCTCATAACAATGCTTCAACTTCCAGATGAACTCCTCCAACGATTTAGGCTCATCAAACTCAATCTGGTCTTTATATGCTACTATCAATCCACTGATAAATATCTAAATGTTAGCCTTCTCATCCTTGAGGTAGGGCACATACCTCAAGAACTCCAGGAACTCGCTAGTGTACTCATCATCTCTCATAGAACCCATCTACAAATCATAAAACTCATTATATTTGTCATCATAGTACCTATGCGATAAGTACTTCTTCTTAAAGAGTCTATCGAAATCATTCCAACCCAACTCTTCTTCTCGGATGCCCTTAATGTTCTTCACATATTCCCACCAAATATATTCTTTCCCTTTAAGACTGAAGGTGGCGATTTTGGCTTTCTTGTTCTTTGAATAGTTATACAATCTAAATAATTTCTTCATCCCAAGCGACCATGCCTCTGCATCTTCTAACTTCTTCGTCTCCCAATCAAATGGAGGAGGCTTTATTTTCTTGAACTCCTCCGGGAAGTACTCTCTCCTCCTATAAGGGTGATCACGGTGATGATGATGATAATGTCTCCTAAATGAGGAACTAGAATGATGCCCCTACCAACCAGTCCTCTTGTCAGGTGTATCCAGTGATCTGCAACCTCTGATTGTATCCCCTTTATCCAACCTGTATCCGGACCAAGACTTACTACCATAGGCTCCATTAGTTTTCTCTTCTTTCTCTTGACTGATACTCAACTGTACATGTATATACAATTCCGATAGACTCTAAAGAATTGTTGTCTTGACTTCTACCTTCTTTTCCTGAGCCGTTGAAAGTCTTTTCTGAGCCTCAACCAACCCGTCATTGTCTTCTTTACAACTTTTGATCTCTACCTAAAACTCTTCAATGTGTCTATTATACCAGGAGAATACTCATCTCCTTGTTTCCCAACGAATCTATAGGGAGAGTTATAGGAATTGTAGTCTACCATTTTTCTCGTCATCCCTAATTCTCTTCTTCCTACAAGTATGCCATGTCAGATAAACCAAATAGATACCAAAATAAAAACCATACCTTGTTGATGCTCAGGGGAGGCTTACTTCATCTGCAAAATTAGTTGACATTAGCATGATACATATATAATCAATAGAATATCAATATAAAAACATCATGCATGCCCATACTAACTGTATACCATGACCCCATGCATGACAGCCATAATCTTGACAACATTAGATTTTACCCAAAGAGAGTGCAACCCACTCTTATACCACCCTGTAACTGCCTCCTCCCACATTGACCTACATTCATCAGTTTTCCTGGGGTAAACATGAGTTGAGGGTCACTATGATAAGAATCAACCTACAATATGACCTTAAGGAAATAGAGTTGACAACTTAAGACTTTACTAACCTCCCTCAAGTGCCACAGGACCTCTAGGAATAACTCAACCCCTCTAGGCATCCAACCCCTGAGTTAACTCTTTGTTTCATTGATGTAGGTCCTCAGTAGCTCCCTTACCAAGGCCTCCAAGCGACTCTAACACTCTAGTCGCTCCCATAGGATTTCTTCCTAATGGCCGTGGGCTTCTTCAGTCAATGCTCAGAAATCACTGAAACTTCCAAAAATGATGAATCACATGAAAACAAGGCTTCCAAACTAAAACTTAAACCAAGACTTGACCTGACCTCTCCCAACCAAGACTTACATTCCGTTAAACACATGGTGAACATGCAACCTACAGGTCATGAATGCATATCTGAACATAAGGATATGAAAACTTATTTGAGGTTTAGTAGGAAGGATTTATGCCTTCTCAAAATAGTTGTCATAACACCAATTAGGTCATTCGTTCATTAACTAGACTAAACTTGAATGAAATGTGATAAGAGCCATACTTAAATCTGTCATATAACCATGCTTATAACCAACATATAACCAGATAGATAATAATGAAAGAACAACCATTGAATCCACATAATAACAAGTACATTTACTTATTAAAGACAAGAGAATCTTAACTCTTATTAACCATATGCAAAATCCAACCAGGTCAAGGAACTCCGCGTACCACCTGACCATAGATTGGGCTGAACCAAATCTTTCTTTCAATCAATCACCCTCGTGCCATATTCCAAGCATGAATGTGAGATTTCATCGGATAAACCAATCCATAAAAAGACCAAGGGAATTAAGAGGTTAAACCACCTCCACCCTCACCATACCGTGATCTCACCTGAATTGGTCTCGAGATCACAAAACTAAATCTAGCTTGGATGTCTCATAATTCCTTCACCATCCCTTAAGGATTTTTCCTGGCTCCACCCACCTGTTAAGGCTTCCCATAGAAAACCATCTCCACCCACAACCCTTGGGATTTTCCTGAGACAATCTCACCTGGATTTGAAACCTTTGGGCAATCCAAAGCTGAACCAAAAAAGAATCCTATCACACCATGGCTATCCGGAAATGGTGAGGCAAGGCTAAAACCCATTGTCAAAGCCCAGAAAAATGCATGCCACTGACAACAATGAAACCAAATACACAAATGCACATACCATGTTTCCCAAAACCAGTTAGGAAATCATACATGCAACCTGTTACTTGCAAGTAGCCCTGTTGAAGCTTCTTGATCCAACCTTTCCCTGCTTGATCCTTGTTTTCCTTTAATTTCCTTCTCCTTCCTCGTCCTTCCTTTGCTTGCTTGCTTTCCTTCTCCTCTCTGAAACCAATTCTAAAAATGAACTTACGAAGGACCACAAACTGATGCTCTGATGTCTTTTTATTATTGATGCCTCTAATTTCTCCATTTTTCCTTAATTTTCCTTCAATTTCGTCCCCACATGCAACCTGTGACCTTTCACCTCCCTTTTCTCCTATTTCTTTTATTTTCATAAATAAAATATCAGATTATGTTTTTTTGCCTTTTCAAAGTCTTTGCCATTTCTTTTGTCAAATTCCCCTTAGCCATAATACACAACAAGTGATGCCGAGTAAGATATTTTTCCTAACATTCAGTTTGGAATAAGTGTCCCTTGATCTTGATCTTATTTTTCCTTTATTAACTTATATTACTTAAACCTTTAACCCGAAATTATTGCAATCACATATGTGAAATTTACTTTAAAAAATCTAATTTTAGATAACATGAGTAAGTAAAAATGGTATTTTGAATACTTTATGTGCTTATTACATAGATGAAGTATTAAAATAATACTTCACCTAGTCTTTAGATAACATTAAACCTAGGGATATGGAGGAATGACGTTTTGAATACTTGATGTACCCATAGATGAAGTGAATGAAGACGAATAATATTTTGGATACTTGATGTGATGAAGTACACGAGGCCCACTTTTATTGTCCTTATCAATGCTTGAGTTATGGGCAAATATATCATGGGTTAGTGGAAGATCAACTAGGAATGAAAAATGATAGTATTTTGAACACTAGATGTATCCATTCTATGAAGTACACTGGGCCCACATTTATTCTCCATATCAATGCTTGAGTTATGCGCAAATATACCATGGGTTAGTGGAAGATCATATTCTAGCGTGATTTCTTCATATATTATTATTTTATTTTTGAAAATAACAAATTCTTTCACTTATTGACTTTCTTTGTGCACGTGTTGCACCGAAATGTCGCACTGTATCACTTTGCCAACGTAATTAGGCCGATAGGCCTTTCTTTGAAACAAGCTTTCGTCGTCCTTTTTATTGCTAAGTCGACACGTGGCATGAGATTTCTCGTCTCCTGTTTTCTACCTGCCCTCCCGCTGCTTTTGCTATTTCATCCGCCGATACCAGTTCCAACTTCGGACATGCTTTCCCTGCCCCTAAATTCATTACATCTTTTAATGTGACCACCTCAAACTCTGAGCTTGCATGCGTATACAATGTTTGAACAGTTGTTCATTGTTTATATCACTTGATTGCAGATTTTTCCCGCCTTGTTTCTTTCTGCTGAATTAAGAGTCTCGCATTTTGACTTGTGAAGCAGCAAAAACAACAGCACAGATTGAGAACGTTTGCCACCATGGCCAGCCAAGGTAAAGAGATTCCTGCCAACAATCCAGGGCTTAATGACAAGCCAGACGATGCTACAAAAGGGTATTTTTTGCAGCAGACGGTAAGCAAATTCGTGAAGTAATTATTCTCTAATTAACTTTAGGCATCTGAAACTTGGGTATTTGCTCCTTTCGTTTCTCCAATTATATGTTCCGTTGAATTCCTAAATTAGAGTTGTTTTTTTGGGTTTCTGGATTTCAGATGCTCAGAGTCAAAGACCCGAAGGTCAGCTTGGATTTCTATTCGCGAGTCTTGGGCATGAAGTAATTGCCTCTTGCCTCTTTATGATGCGTGGTTTATGAATTTGGTACGAAAACTTCTTTGAAGAGCTGCAGTGCCTACTCTATTTCCTCTTGACAGTTTATTACAGGCAGCGGATACTGTTATTTGTGTATGAATTTGGTAGGAAAACTTCTTTGAAGAGCTGCAGTACCTACTCTAATTCCTCTTGACAGTTTATTACAGGCAGCGGATATTGCTATTTGTGTATGTGAGAAACAGATTGAATGAGATCTGCTTTTTCAGAAGAAAGTATATTTGGACCAAATCAGGGACAACTTTGAGAGTAGATTTACCAGGGAAGATTTGCATCCACTGATTGAATAAAGGATTCTCATGTCGTGGGTTGAATGATACTTTGTTTGGACTCTTACTGAGGTAAACTTGTTAGAAGTCTGTCATTGCTCCTTGCCTCTTTAATTTATGATGCGTGGTGTATGAACTTGGTAGGAAAACATCTTTGAAGAGCTGCAGTACCTACTCTATTTCCACTTGACAGTTTATTACTGGGAGCTCTTTGGATTTGGACTTGTCTCGTTTACCTAATTCATGCCTCATCAAATGTTTTCCAATGCCTGGCACTGTCTGCTATAGATTTACAAATGCCTTAGTCAATTTCACAATTTGTTCTTATTTTAATCATTGATTTTTTCCTATTTAATCAATTGCATAGTCATGTAGTGATTGCAGGTCTAGATTGATATTGGATGGGAACTTGGGAATGGTCCCACGTTTCAAGTAAGTAAGGTCTGTATCTAAACAGTATCTACAACAATTTCTCCCTGCAGACTGTGCAGTCATTGAGCCCAGGAGGTACGAGGTATGAATGTAGATCATTTACAATTTGCTTTTCCTAATGGAAAATATCATGCAACAATACTATTTTTTCCCGTCCAGATTATCCCAAAAATGCAGCATCAGTGTGAACAACAACTGCCAACATCTTATACAATGGTATTATATAGAAGTTCTATGTTGACGGAGTGAACCATGACTATACATTTAATTTGAAGTCAGAAATAGTGCCTTGGAGGATCCATATGACCATTTTTCCCTTGCTTAGTCTGGAATCAGTTAATGTTCATTTTCCCTTGCTTAGTCCGGAATCAGTTAATGTTCAAAATATTGTTTGTGGTAGTAAGCATACTGGCTGGAAATCCCATTAGTTTCATTACTTGTTTAAAACTTTTGAACAATTGATATAGTTAGATGTTTATGTAAATTAATCAAAGTCTGGCTATTGATTGTAAACCAAAACAAGTTCTAACTTATCTAATAAAATTGAAACTTGAATACCTATTGTAAACGCATGTGATAACAAACACTATCGATGAGAACAATTGTGTTTGACAATAGAAATCTAATTAACAATTTTGTATTTTCTTTGGATTAATACAATTGTGTCTCTTCTTCTGGTCACTAGTTTTAGTGACCCACTGGTGCTCACTAGAGCTGGAAATTTTCTTGTCCTTGCCTTTGAAGCAATTGTATGTATGTGGAAGGAAAAACAATTATGATATCGCTATTAATTTGCGAGACCATTGTTATGTACTTTTTCACGTCTGAAGATGTGTAACTTGTCGTTTAGCTTGGTACATTCTCTTGTATACCACTTAATTTTGAATTTGTCAATATCATAAGTCCAGTAGCAATTTAAGTGTATGTCTGTATGGCAGAACTGATTGCATGGCAGAACTACGTTGGGCTTGAATCATCATTTCACGTTAGCCCGATACGATACGTTTTTTTTCTTTGATTGTAATATCTTTTCTTTCTCTTTTGTGGGAAATTTTGTACAGGAGTTCAAACATTGTATATAAATAGAAAAATGCAGAAAGTGACAGTCAAACTTTGTACTCAGAATTATGACAAGAAAGCCCCTGTTGGGTTTGTGAGGAAAGAGAGTTTCAACACTAGTTCTGTCTCCAACCGCCAAGATGATTAGTACGCTACTAACATGTTTACTGAAGAATTTATGCTATTCTCTTGTAATCTATAGGCCCCCAAAGCTCCTCATAATGAGATTTCATAATGAGATTTCATTCTGTAACTAAATTTTACAATTCCAATTTAATAATCCTATCGGCCTCTCTTTGTACCTTTTGGGACAATTGCTAGTAGTTAATGTTTCAAATTCTGTCATCGTACTTCACACTCAAGTATTTTTCCAAGTTTTAATGGTTTTATATGTGCAAGTAGACAAATAATCAAGTAATAAACTCTTTCAGCGAATTAATTAGTATATAATTGAAGAAATTAATGTATTAAATTATAATAATATAACTAGTATTTGCATCAGATGTTGCAAAGGAAACACCGTAAGGCATAAATTCGAGAAGCATTGTGACATATAAAGAATCATTGAAGATGATAATTAGTAGGTGAAGGGTAAAGAGCTAGTACCCAATGCTCATTGCATGAAATGGGTCTTGTTTCTTTTGGAAACTTTTGGGCTGACATCTGACCAAAAAAAAACTTCCCATTTTTAGCAGGCTATGGAATGATTTCAACTAGAAAGAGAATGACTTCAACAAGAAGGAGACAATACTGGATACTATTGCACGTATTGAGGAGGTCTGTTCAATAATTTGCAAAATACGCTTTTTCTTTTTTGCTAGAGAAAAAAAAGGCTTTCTTTCTATTGATATAAAAAGTAGTACATTATCATGGTTACATCACAATATTGATCAAGAAATTTGACAAAGAAGATCAAAAAGCTTTAACCAGTCTAGTATCTATCTGTCTCTTGTATAGTATAACATCAAAGAGAGTAGAAAGAGAGTAAACTATCAGTGTTGTCACCTACAGTTGGCTATAAAAAATCGGTAAAAAAAATGCCTTGTTCAAGAGATTGTATCTTAAATCCTCCACCCACCAAAAAGAATCATGCGAAAGATCAAATAACATTAATGAGTCTGCTATCTATTTTTCTATCTCTTGTATATATAACATCAAACAGAGTAAATTGCTATCACCTACAGTTTGCTATAAAAATTTCGCTCAAAAAAATGCCTTGTTCCAAAGAAAATCTTAAATCCTCCACCAAAAAGAAACATGCATAAACCAGATAAGGTAATAATATAAAAACTAAGTAAAATATGAAACCTATCCATAGTTTATGGAATTGGAGGCGTAATAAAAAAATTCCTCCCCTGTTACTTCATGATCCCTCTCTTTGATAAGAGATCCTCGGAATTGGATTCCTGTTTCACCAGAAGTTGTTAAAATCAGTTAGTAACCAGTCTTTGTATAAGACGATGACATCTATGCAAAGAAACAGAAAACCGTTTGTGTTGGTGCATTTAAATTAATGAACCTAGACAATCCAATCATCTAACGATGGATCAAACAGGAAAGAGCGATGACAAGTGTGCACCCAGGGGAGTTTGTTTAAGAGAGAAACCCCTTATGGTGTAATTAGCAATTACTTTTAACTTTTTCTAAAATGAATGTTGATTGATATTGAGGTGATGTTGACTAAACAACATCAAAGACAAGTGTGCACCCAGGGGAGTTTGTTTTAGAGAGAAACCCCTTATGGTGTAATTAGCAATTACTTTTAACTTTTTCTAAAATGAATATTGATTGACGTTGACTTTGTTTAAGAGAGAAACCCCTTATGGTGTAATTAGCAATTACTTCTAACTTTTTCTAAAATGAATGTTAATTGATGTTAACTGATGTTGACTAAACAATATCAAAGAATAACCCTAAAAATCATTGATTTTAGATGAAAACTCAATATATATGTTTGAAAATCAATTTTCCAATCAAAATAACATGATAACATGACGCGAAGGATATAATAACACTAAAAAATAAAACAAATCACTAATATTACATAAAATAAGAAATAGAACAAATCACTAACATCCCTCAAAGTATATCATGTTATCTTATTTTTAAATATATTAAAAAAAAATTAACATTTTAAAAAAAAATGTAGATAAAGATCTATATGCATCTTATCTTTATATAAGAATATTCATATAATTTTCTCATCATAATAGAAGAGTATTCGTATTTAGTAATTTAATTTTTCAAAATAATTTTCACAAATTTTCTGTTCGTATACTTTGCGACTTGAGAAACCATTCCTAATTTACTTATTTTCAATTGGCCTCGACCTGAACACGTTTAGACATGCAAATATCGGCATTCTGCAGGAAGGAATCGACTATTTAAGCTAAGGAATCGACAAATTTACTCACAATTAAAGATAATAATCCATGTTAACAAAACTAAATTGATATTAGCAATTTAATGTAATTATACATTTAGGAAACATTAAACCAAAAATGATTTTTTATTACATTTTTAATGATAGAGTTTACAAAAAGATTAGAGGCTATGATGTCTGATTAAATCTACATTTTCACAACAACCCAATGTCATCACAGTGGCACCATCTCCAACGCTAAATTCAGATCCAACATTCTATCTCCCTCCGTACTTGCATCCGACCAGAATCGCTCTTCCTCACGCTCTTTAACCTTTAAGTCCCGCTCGCCGGCCTTTGAGTCGATGTCGTAGGTTCTATTCCCACGGGGTAAAAAATCTTCCCACTCGAATGAAGGGCGCCACAGCAACGAGTAGTTTTTATAGTTGGGAAAGCTAGCAACTGTCATGCAATTCAAATCGACGGAGGATCTTCACTCAATTGTCTAACAAAATATTTAATGGTTCAGATTATGACACGGAGGCAGGTTGGATAGTTGATTTCAGAAGTTTTTATAGTTGGGAAAGCTAGCAATGGTCATGCAATTCAAATCGACGGAGGATCTTCACTCAATCGTCTAACAAAATATTTAATGGTAAAGATTATGACATGGAGGCAGGTTGGATAGTTGATCTCAGAGGGAACATTTTTACATTAAAAATAAATAACAAAATTGAAACACTAAAGCAATTAATATATGTTCTACAATAAAAATGTAAATGTAAGGCCCAATAGAAAACATTGTTGGAAGTCTCTAACACCCAAATCAATTAATGGTATCTTTTTATTCAAATGTGTACATAGCAAGCCCTCCTCTCCTTGCAACATTGTTTGTTATATTTATTTTGTTTTTTTATTGCTGAAGTTTTGTGGTAAACAATAAGTTATTGATTAAGTGTTTTTACCATTTATATGATTCACCCAAAATGATAAACATACTTTACTCTATCATTTCAAGTAAAAACAAACATCAACAATTTGTACAACGCCGATGTATTGAATGGCAATAGTATAAAGGAAAAATAAGAAGAATTTTCCGTTGTATAATTCCCTTCGGCCTTTATCCCATTATTAAGCCATTTTTCTAATCGGGTTTGTGAGATGAGTAGCTTTCTCTTCACCTGGAATTTATATAGAAGCCAAACGTAAAATGTGTTGTTACTGTCTCAAACAATTAAGGTGAAGACGACGTTAATTTGTAGTGAAATACCACAACTTTTGCTACGACTATGCAGAACTGATGAAGGCATAGTTTCTTGTATGATTGTGTCCAGTCTATCCAAATTTATTTTTTCAGAGGTTCTACTCATGTAAGTAAATTAAGTAATGTCTGGTGAGAACTCTACGATGCTTAGTAAATGAATAATATTTTATTATTTGATTATGGATCATATGGATGAGATCTGAACAAACATAAACAAACAAAGAAAAACTGCAGAATTGTTTTCTAAAAATGATAAAAAATCAAGCTTACGGATTGTTCTACGGCTGGCTCATGCTAGTTCATCAAGGCAGATAGAGCCTCGCTGGTCTCCCTAACAAGATGGCGCTCATTCCAAACACCAAATATCTAATACAAAAAAAAAAACAAATAAACTATACAAATCATCATTTATCAATTTATATATTAATATAATTATAATTACAACCCTGTAACTGTAAATTCAATTGTGGTCAACAAACAAGACCCCGTAGTCCTGAAAATAAAAGTTTCAATACAAAATAAGCCGATCGAATCAAATCCTTACCATACCATATTAAGCCCGATACCTAACATTTACCCACATGATGTCCTAGAGCAGAAGAAATTGAGGGCCGATAAAGAAGTTGCGCTGGCGGTCTGCAAGTGGTATGTATTTCTAGGTTTCATCGGTAGAATGTAGGGTGAACATTGGTTGCTGGTAGCATTGCAAGTTTTATTGCTGTCTGCCGAGTACTTGTATTTTCCTTGGCCCTCTATTAGCAGAGACTACAATATCAACCCACAAATTCGCGCTTGTTCATTGAGTTTCAATCAGTAAGGATTTCAAACCGGAGTACAAGGGACATGATATATATATATATATATACACCTTAGGTTCCCCAACCTATGCAAAAGGATTGGATGAGAGGCCCATAGCCTATTAGTATGCGCTAATATGCCGCCAGTGATCGGCGATGATGCTCAGTTCTCCGTCACAGATGAAGGGCTCTGTTTTTGTGGAGTCAATTATCATAGAGCCACACAAACGAGCCGAACGCTCAAGACCATCATGGCCATGATAGAAATATGTCCCAGACTGCATACATTATTAACATTAGCCCCAAATTAGCGACACAATATAACCAAGTCAGGATGCAAGTATTGAAAAGAAAATGTGTTAAACATACTTTGTCAACAACGAACTTGTCGATAAATGTCTCACTCGGTAGGATTGCACATTGAGACATGGATGCAGTTCTCACTCACTGGAGCTTTGAGCTGAGAGCAGAAATTCCCACTAGGATGGAAATGCTTTGCATGATTAGCACGATTAATCGATCTGTGTTTAATTCTTGAAAGACTTTAACTCTTGTTAGTAATGGATCTGTGGTGCCGTTGAGCCATTCAACTTGTCGCTCGGCCTTCAACCACAGTGTTGTCGTTGGCCTATCTGTCATACGGGACCGGTAACCCCTTTGTCTTCTCGAGACTGTTCACATTGTAGGAGCTCAACGTTTCAGATTGGATGTTATGTCCTTTGATTTACTCTGTCGCCACGTTATCACCCGCAACAAGGATCAATGAATTTTAACTAGCAACAGTCATGCAATTCAAATCGACGGAGGATCTTCACTCAATCGTCTAACAAAATATTTAATGGTACAGATTATGACACCGAGGCAGGTTGGATAGTTGATCTCAGAGGGAACGCCTTACGGCGTAAATATTAAATTAATTGTGTATTTATAATTGGTCATTATAATAGATTTTATCAATCAAGAAATTAGTATATTACATTATTGTAATTTAAATAATAAAGAAATTATTATATTACATTATTATAATTTAAATACTAAATTAATTGTGTACCTCTAATTCATCATTATATTTTACGAATAAATCGAAAGTTATTATATTTTATAAATAAATAGAAAGTTATGATTATCGAGAAATTTTTATAGATGTAATTATTATATTGATAAAAAAGTTTAATGGTATTATTTTTAATGGTTTGGTATTTTAAAATGATTGATGTATAATTATGATGAATGTATTTGTTTTTTTATGTTTTTGATATTTTAAAATGATTATGGTTCCTTAGATTAGATTCTTATGATGCTTTAGTTGTTATCAAAATTTAATAAAATAAGAATTTTCAATTTTGAGAGAGTTTTCCTTAAAGTAGGGTGTTAGTGATGTGACAATTGTTATATGGGTGTTTATGCTAGAGACTATAATGGATTTATTTTTTCTATTTATATTTTATTTTTCAATGACAAATGGATAATTGACAAGATTGGAGTTATATGAATTTGTCAGGGTGGTAGTGGAAATGCTATGTGCTATAGGGGATTTTTACAGCACTAGAGTGATATTTATGGATCTCGTACAATTGATCCACATGTTGTTTACAGCACACTTCTAGAAATGGTACCACATTGCAACACAATTATGGGAGCTTGACCCTCATCGCACTTCACAGGCAAGGGATTTATGCAATTTAGTTTTATATTGACCCTCTAGGAGGTCTATGCGACATGGCATGTTTAGTCTTTTGGCTCCATTTTTCACAATTTTATTGATCTAAATTAAGGTACTATCCATGTTATTTCGGTAGTGGGTTTTGGTGTTCTTGACACGACTACCATCCACCCAAGGATTCTTTGCATTGCTTAGGGCCTGTTGGTCTTCTACCCTTTGGTCTATCTTGAGTTAGTATGGTGAGAGGGAGTTTGGGGTGTAGGGCATGACGCGTTGGTAGAAGCCATTACTACTCTGATGTCCGAAAGGATGCCCAGGAAGTCACCAATGTATACTAGCAACAAAATCCCTTGAATATTCATGAGCATATTTTGACAACAGAGAAAAAAAATTAGACTAAATGACAAAGAAATGCATGACTAGCACATTGACAAGGAAATTGGTAATTTGGTACCCAATGTAAAAAATTCTAGAGCATAGGACACAAAATATTAGAAGACTATGGTACTATATTGGCATATCAAGATTATGGTGGGGAAAATTTTAAAAGATAAAAATGACGCCAATGAGGAGGTATTACTATAGTTGGATGAGGGTAGTGCTCCAACTCAAAAAAAAAAATCCAAGATCCATGCTTCCTCTTCTCAAGCCCTTGAAAAGCATGTTGTGGTGCATGAAGACCCCCAAAGCACTCATAACACTACATTTCATGTTTTAGATTGATATTTTAATGTTCATGTAAGCAGTTTTTTGCTTTCTTCTATTAGAGGTCATATACTCATATAAAGATAGGCATCATACGAAAATACAAGTTTTTATTGTTAATTTTGATATGATGATTATTAAGAATTTAGCTAAGATTTTATGGTATCATAATTTATATTTGTTGTTGGTCAGGTTTCCCAAGTGTCTAAATAATAAGAAAACTTGTTATGTTATGTATTTTGATATTTGTAGTTAATTAGTAGAAGAAAAAACTAATTTACCAAAAAAAATTAAGAGAGGATTTAAAACTCTTCAATGCTGAATTTTTAAGATCGTATAAAAATATATCGATGGGGCGTTGAATGGATTGTGATAGGGTATTGTGTCAAGACACTCCTTGATGTAAAGTCATTGATTCAATTCCCCACCACGATCGGGGTGATATATGGACATGATGAAGATGTTGCCCTACCAAGCTTATTTTGAAAAATGTATAAAAATATGAAATGTGGGAAATCTAATTATAATTTAGAAATATTTTAACAATGGGGATTTTTTTAATAATGGATATAGTTACGTGCATATTTGCATGCATGTGATACTCTAGGGGTTTAATGATGGCGTTTTGCTATAAAATTGTGTAAACATATCGAGGATCGTATACATTAGTGCATCACTATTTCATAATTTATTTTTATGGTGTTTTTTCACAATAATAAAAGTATTTAGAAATGGTGCAAACTAATTATTCTACATTATTACCTTTTTTTATTAGAATCCAATGATATAATTCTCAGCGAAATTGTAATTCTTCATTGTTTAAACTGCATTTTTGAATGTGTAAACAAATTGAAAAATGCATACTATACAACTCATTCTGCAATTCCAACAAATCCTTAACAAATTTTAGGTAAAATCGACCAGAAAATAATAAAAATGTAAAATGCTTAGAGTGTGCTTTTATAATTTATGATTTCAAGTGCATATGTAACATTTGAGGGCCTCAAGTCAATTATGAAACCTATGGATTGGAAGGAGTGTTACCCTCCTCACCCACATTTAATTCTTCAAAGTAACAATGTTGAGCCTTTAATTCAAATAAATAGTTTACCCTTTACACTATCACTTTTTTTTGTAAGCTTGGCAGAACTACATCTTCATCATGTCCAATATATCACCCTCATCGGGGCAAGGAATTGCACTGGAGACTTCACATCAAGGAGTGCCTTAACAGCACCCAATCACCATCTATCCAAGACCTTGTAGACATCCTTGATACTATCATTAAGGTAAAGGAAATGACCAAGAATGTTTTTCCAAAATATATTAATATATATATAATTATATATATATATATATAATATAATTATATATATGTATATGTATATGTATATGTATATGTTATGTATATGTATATGCTTAAAGTAATTGTTTTAATTTCTTATGCACATCTTGATGTATAATGTGGTGAGAATAAAATTCATTAGGGAAATAACTAACAAAAAAAAAAGTAACAACATAAACTATATAAACTTGTCTTCAAAATTAAAACCATTACATGTAAAAAATAAATTTAAAAACAATAATATTTCTATAAAAATTGTATTTAAAATATGAAAAATTAATTTTATAAAAAGTAATAGTTTTTTGGATTACGTAAAAATGGAAGGTAAGCATGAATTTATTTTTCATTAATATGATACACATTTAAATATATCATTCTAACTATCTAATTCATCTTACATGGTCTCTTGGACTCTCAATGATTATTTATATTCCTCATCATAACCCTAACATAGGTTTCTAACATCCGCCCCCTCCCCCCTCCCCACCTCAAAGAGGTTTTTGTGAGTCCAAGCAAAGGGAATAGGGTAGCTACTAGTGGTTTAATGTTCTCTTTTAATGTAGTGGTTTTGGGATGACCTAAAAACCCAATAGCTAGCAAAAGTTAAATACTTCTACTAATTGGTGGTTTAAGGCTGACCACCAACTTTAGTGCTCGGATTTAATGCTCAACAATTCCTAGAACATTTTTATTTTTGGATAGAAGTTAATGCCTTTTTCTTATTGGAAGTACTCACAAATGGAGATTCAAAGATGATTGCAAACTATGTAACTTGGCTCTAAGGCTCAATAGTTCTTTAAACATTTCTTGATTTAAATACGAGTTCATGTTGTTCGCAAAATAGAATTGCTCACAAACGCCAATTTGAAGATGTTCATAAATTGATGTGTAGTAGAAGTTGTAATTATTATACTAAATGGTGGTTTCAAGAAGACCAAATATTGAATCATGCGCATGGATCTAACTTTGGCTTAAAATCTATGGTTTTGGCTATGATTCAGGATAAGTTTTTCATTCTTTATTCGTAGGATTTTAAAACTCTTAGCCTCACTATAAATCACTTATATTAGCAAATGGAGGGTGTCATCTTCTATGGAAAATTCACCCACTTACATTGAAACTTAAAAAAATATAGGTAAACTTACAAAAATAATATTTTCAAATTACCATTACTCAGTTATTTCTTCCCAAACAAACCATCACAAGTCAAAATCCCTGAAATAAATGCCTCGAGAGGATTTGAATCTAACCATCACAAATTAGTGAATATAAAGGGGATGAAAAAGATTATGGTCTAAAGAACTGCTAATATTATTGAAATTACAACCAAATTTCTCACATAAATAATAGTTTCTATCATTTATGTAGGATAAAATGAAAACCCACTATCCAACTTTGTTGTAATGAGGGAGAAAACTAGCATGGAAAAACTAGCAACCACTTATATATTTTTGTTAATTAAAAAAAAAAAGCGGCCATTGTGTGCTAAAAACATGAGCTTAATGATCATCTTACAATTTGAACTTACATGACCACTCTACATCTACATTTTTGATCTAGTGTCATTGTACCAATCATCTAGGGTTTCAACATTTTCCTTATTGACATCTACTCAAAGGTATCGCCATGGTCATTGTTGAAAGTGCCATTATGCATGCCTCTCTCACCAACCATGAATAATACATGATCTATAGTGCTCTCTTGTGATTGCAACATTTAGTAATATTGATGACGACTCCCAAGTCATGGTTTCAAATCTCGTTGAGTAATGCATACAAGTATCTTCCATCCATGTCCTTGAGTGGAGCTAATGATTAATCATCAAGACAGGAGGAGATACTACCCAAGTAGACTCCATCTGGCAATTCGAGTGCATGCAAGTAGGAGGTGGAAAAAATAGTATAAGCTTCAGGCTTGTTGTTCTTGCATGGAGGAACCATTATGAAGCTAATCATTAGCTATCTATCCTAGAGAAAACTGCAAGAAGAAAAATCAATGGTTAAGAAAAATTGGAGCCACCTCAAAGAATTTCTCTCCTTTGTGAAAACTGCGTGAATGGGCATGTAGAATAATATCACAAAGAGCAATGACTACCACATCCAAGGAAGGAAAAAAGTGCAAGCCAACTGAGAATGTGAGTATGCATGTAGACAAGTCCCTTCACAAACTAAATAGACCCATCTATGGGAGGACAGGTGAGAATGGAGTTGGAATGTAACCAAAAAGAGTGTAGGGACAAGCAATAGATTTCAAAGAGATGTACCTACACTGGTGTTGGACATCAAGATATACTTGATCATATAACCTATGCTGAGTTTCTTGGATGCAAAGGATATATTACATGAGTTTAAAATACCTTTTTTTATACCATTGTTGGAATATCCCAAAATGAAATATGAGCATGATTTTTTTATTAATATGATACGCAATTAAATATTTCATTATGACTTTTTGATTCATCTTTTAAAGTATTTTGGACTCCAAATGACAATTCATATACCTCAACTCTAATAGGTTATATATATATATATATATATATATATATATATATATATATATATATATATATATATATATATATATATATATATAAGCAATCAATTTTGATATCAATTTATCCAATTTTAATTTAAGTAAAACAAACATAAAACCAAACCAATCAACACCTCAATTAATAAATAAATATTAAGAATCCTTATCTCACGTATTGTATTTAACATAATACCACCAAACATAACATTCAAATAAAACATTTCATTGAAAAAAAAGAGATATAAATAATATGCATGGATAGCATTTAAATATAAAAATTCACTATAAAAGGAACAAATAGAAAAATAATATGTATGTATTTTATTTTTATTTCTATTTTTTAATTGAAATGGGAATTTCTGGAGAATCGGTGACTTTGATTAGATCGATGACCACTATTATACTAAAAAAAAGTATTTCATAAATGCCACAAATAGGCCAATTACAACATGTTTCCGAAGACCTAAATGCACAAAACTAGGGAAACTAATTGTTCACCAAACCACTTGATCTAAGATCCTTTAACTTTCATCTTAAGAATGATATGTGGGTGGGCTTTGACCCACTTATGTGTGCATGGGTCACGAAACCATTTAATATGGTGTCTTTGGGTGCAATCACACATTCAACCACTACCTCAATGTCCCATAGCTCTAAAAAAACTCTCATAAAAATTGAATTGTAGATTTCATTATACCATAGAATGTGTATACATTTTATATAACTTAGTACAAGTATCATGTATTTAATTATTTTCCATATATTTTAAGAAAATCATTAAAACCTTTGTGTGTTTGGGGCAAAACATTTCCTTAGGATATTGACCCTTCCTAGGTTACGAAGGTATTAATCAAATAGTTGATCTATTTTATAGCTCATTCGCTCTTGGTATGTGTTTAGTCAATTTAGTGTCCTAAATTTCTTTGCATAAATTATCAATCGAGGTTCGTAAGCTGATGAAGTGTAGTGCACTTGTATGTGCTTAGTTAACCCCTCTTACTTCATTGTTTTGTATTTTTATATTGTTTTGGGGGTTTAGTTCTTTGATTCCTAATGGTGTACAATTTGAACTATGAGAAACTGAATCTAAACTTCCTAAAGGTGAACCAAGAGCTCAAAACTAGTCAAAATCTAAGTTAAAAGAAGGAAAAACAGAGCATCTGCCCTATCTTGTCATTTAATCCTAATTCATGAATAATTCTTAAAACTAGAAGGTAAAGTTGTAGGTCATGTTGAAATAAATACAGAGAATGAAATTAACTAAAGTACTTCTAGTTACTCTAACCTTCAATTTTGAAAGATAACCTCCTTGAGATGGAATTCAAGCAACTTATGTACTTCATGATCTAGAAAAAACTAAATAAAAACATGCAGAAGGTAACTGATTGGTTTCAACCCTTATGTAAAGTGAATGTTTAACCATTTAGTTTAGGATGGATATCAACTTGAAATGGTGACCAAAAACATTCATTAATACAGTGCATTGACAACTTGAACTAGTAAATAAATAATAACAATAATGAGTAAACTAATAAACAATGCATCCTTACTAGTTTCAATCTTACTCTGTTTAGAAACAAAGTCGTTTCCTTTATGAAATGGATTGGAGAAACAAGACTGCACAATTGAATTCCACCATTATGCTACTGATTAAAACTAAAAGAAATCAAACTACAAGAAATCAACCTAAGTTACAAACACTGCTAAAAGAAAATGATGAAAATAAAATTAGACAGAAAGAAGAAAACAAATGAAAAGAAAACCTCCTTCAGTGTAGGGGCCCTCTGCAACTAAATAGGTTGAGCTCCTAACTTAATTCAAAATGCTCCTTCAAATGATCATCAGTCAACACACAGATTTGTATTATAAAGCAAGAACAAAAGTCCAAAATTACAGAGCTGATAAGTTTAAACTTAATACATCAAAAACATCGAACCCCTTCCAGTTCTATTCAACTGGTATTTAAAAGAAAATATTCATAATTGTCTTTTGAGGAAAATTAGCTATAAGTGGTCTACACGTATTACAACTAATTTGCGTAAATGTTTAATCAACCACAGTGACTTGAATTCAAACAAGGTTGTTTCACAGAACTGTTGACACAGGTGGTTGATCCAAGTTAATGCTTCAACAGAACTGTTGCATTTATTAATTAACCACAAAAGGGTAGACAAAGACTCCTATTACTTCCGGGTTTCATAAATTTGACTCTACCTTTTACTGTGGTCTTGAGCTAGCTTTTTTATCAATCTGGCCTAGGTGACTAGGATAGGATCCATGTCGAGACGATTCCAGAGATGCCCATGTCGCTGTTTTCTTCGTTTGACACCTATAACCTGCTAAACCATGGAAGTAGCTACGGAACACACAATTAGCTGTAGAATAGGCTGTGTTCCATAGCTAATTTCCAAAAACTTATTCAAATAGAAAAAACATAAAAGTATAACATGTGAATCATTTAATGTCCTCCTTTATACAAAATCTATCATTTATCAGTGATGGGGATCTGTCTTTTATGGAAAATAAGAGAAAGAAGTGAGAAAAGTTGTCAAGGAGAGCGTAATTATGAGGTTCAACAGTATGGAGGATAATTTTCTAGATATTTGTTGTACTCATGATACGAAGAAATAATGACTAAATCATTATCCATGGGTATGAGTCCAAATTGGGATCCTGAAAGTCAACAAGAGTTTAATAAAATCCGCCATTTGTAAGGGACGAAGTAAATAGAAATACATAAAAAAAAGTCATAGCAAAAGGGAATTTTGAACATTACTTTTGAAGTAATGCACATGGCTAAAGAAGGAATAAGTATCTAATTAATATCAATTAATTGATTACATTAGTGTATTCTAT